>ML801734.1:53315-77199 GCA_009831015.1 Picea engelmannii | reverse complement strand
TCTTAAGCTAAAGAATGATAAATATACCTTGCATAAGTTGTTTTATGGAAAATATGGAATGAAATGAAGGCAAAATGGATGGATATAGAGGCAAAAGTGTAGTTTATAGAGTAAAAAGGAAGCATAAAAATGTACTCAACAGAGGGATTGTAGCAGAAAAATATACTACTGAAGTTTAAATATTATAGATTAGAGGACGATGGAATCCTATTGTTCAGGGCCAAAGTTATGTTCCTAACACTCAAGAATTGATAAATATAGTGTTAAAGGATATGCACAACGTACCATGTGTTGGTCATCCAAGGTACGAAAAGACTATTGTAGCAGTAGGAAGCTAATATTTTTGTCTTGGAATGAACAAAGATGTGGATGATTACATAGCCAGGTGCATAGAATTTCAGAAGGTGAAGATTTAACATAGACATCCAACATGATTGTTACAACCTTTTTCCATTCTTGAATGGAAGTGGGTGGTAGTTACAATAGATTTTATCACCAAGTTTCCAAGAAAAACAAGGCAACATGATTCCATCATGGTAGTGGTGGAAAAACTTACAAAGGTTGCACATTTTATACTGGTGGAAATGACTCACAAAGAAGTCAACATCCCAGATATTTTTATGAAGGAAATTTATAGGCTAGATGGTGTGCCTAAGGAAATAGTGTCAGATAGAGATCCCAAGTTCACTTCCAACTTTTGGAAGGGGTTGTTTAATGGATTTGGGACTAATTTGAATTTCAATACAATATATCATATAGATTCAGATGGGAAAAGAGAGAGGAATAACCAAATAATTGAAAATATGTTGAGAATGTATGTAATGGACAAGCCTTCCAAGTGGGAAGGCTACCTTCATTTGGTTTAATTTGGTACAATAATGGGCATTAGGAATCATTGAAGATGAGCTTGTTTGAAGCCTTATATGGAAGGAAATGAAACATGCCAATGAGTTGGGACAACCCAGTAGATAAAGAAATTATTGGTCCAGAATTATGAAAGGAAATGGAAGAGTATATGGTAAAGATCAGACAAAATTTAAAGGTTGCATACGATATGCAGAAGAGTTATGCAGATAAAAGTAGGACATACAGAGAATTCAAAGTGGGTGAGCATGTGTTTTTAAAACTAAAGGCTAATAGAAGCTCGTTGAGATTGGGAAGTTTCCCAAAGTTGGCGGTGAGTTATTGTGGGCTATTTGAAGTTTTAGAGAAGATAGGACCAGTTGCATACATGCTTGAATTTCCTACATCCATGATAATTCATAATGTGTTTCATGTGTCTTTATTGAATAAATATGTGCCTAATCCTAACCACGTAATTGGTTGGAACATGATCCAGGTGGAGCATGAAGGGGAATTTCGAGTGGAACCAGTGCGCATCCTGCACCAGAAATTCAAAGTGCTTAGGAACAAAGTCATTGGTCTAGTAAAGATTCAATGGACTTGCTACAGTCTTGAAGATGCTACATGTGAGCATGAGGAGACCATGCGAAAGGAGTATCCACAATTTTTTCAAATTTTGAAGCAAACTAAATGTACATTTGTATATAAGTGTGCAAGGCTCCATTTTGGAAACTGGAGCTCCTGGATCCACATCTCAGAGACTTCTTTTCTGATATGTGTTGGAGCCTTGGAAGGGAAACGRTATATCCTRAGGGATTTTGGTGCAGAGAAGGGGGTACACTTCCTTAGGTTGTGCAGGTTGCGGGGAATGAGAGATTGATGGTTGGAATTTCTACATGAGTTGTAAACTTTCAAAAGTATAAAGTACCATGATGTAAWTTTTTTATATTGGTATGGTGATGTGCACCAAGGACAATGCAAATTGTAGGGGGAGGGGAATGTAACATCCTCATTTTTAATTCCCATTGTGGAAATGTATAATGTAAATATGATGTGCATCTGTGGGCCTGACTATGAAAGATGTAAACATTGTATATCATAATAATAACAGAAAATGTAACCCCAACTGCAGATGGACATAGATGTACTAATGGGGGATAAGTTTCCACAAGAGAGGGGGGGTCCAAGGGGTCCAAAGGGAAAATATTCATGTGTATTAACCCCAACCCACTTTCTGAATTATTATTGTGTTTGAACCTTCTGATGCAGGAGCACCGCTTGTCCTCATCGAGTGCCAACAAGCCAGCACATCAGTGCACTTGGAGGAATGGATTCCAAGGGAAGAGAGGCACTAGTCCTCTCATTTTGTGCCTAAATGTACTAAATATTGTAATTCTCAGGAAAGTCGATCCATGTGCCTTTGTACAGGCTGCATGTGAAGTCGCCTTTAATGGCTGACAGGTAGATATGCTTATTTCTAGTTCGGACTAGTTGTTCATTGATTGTAATCGAATACCATTCAATGTGAGTAGGTAGATGGAGGGAAGGCTCGAGGAGCCTCTCTTTTGTAAAAATATCTTGTATCACAATTCATTAGTGCGATTAGAGAGTTTTTATTGAGTGCATTAGAGAGCTCAAGAGAGGAAAGGGGAAGAGATGAGACTCAATTGTTGTCCATCCTTTGTAAATATTTGTACAAAACCATTTAGAATTAATACAAAAGCAGTTTTTCTTGCATATGATATGTATGTGTTTTTTATCTGTGATGAATGTTCATTTCTGAATGTCTCCTGTGTTTATTTATGTATGTTGTATATGTATGCAAATATGTTTAATTTGCAGGATTAGATAGACTTCTCTATCTTTGTAAATTTTGGGGTAGTTCCGAGCTCTTAGGCTTGTGAAAGGAGTGCACACTAGAGTTAGAGACAAAACTTTGTGAAGCTAGTGAAAGGAGTTCACTTGAACTCTGTTTCAAGTTCAAAGAATATCGTTCCAGGTGGGAACACCAGAGCAATTCATTTACCTCAGAAGGGAGGATTGTGCAAGGAGTGCACATTAGAGTTGTTGAACACTATGAAGAAGAATTACCAGAGTTAGTGAATACTTTGAGGGATCTGCAAGGAGTGCATTGAGCAGGTGCAAGGAATGTGTGAAAACTCTATCTCAAGTTCTGTGATAAGGTTTCAAAGTGGGCACACCAGAAGTTAAGACTCAGAGGAGAGTCGAGTGCAAGTCTGCACAGGGAGCGCAAGGAATGCGCCATAAACTAGTCTAAGTCCTAAAATGCAAGGGAAACACAAGTGTGCGCCAATACTTCATCTAAAGTATTGAACAATCTCAGGAGGAAAAGTGAAGAACTAGTAGGAGGGAACAAGAAATCATTTGGAGGAACAAAGGGTCGAGACCCTTAGGAATTGAGTGAGTTAAGTGCTCAAGAGGAATAGTGCAAGTGTGTGGAAGGCCTATGAAAGGAGTGAAAAAGGCAAAGACAGTCTCAGCCTAGGACTATGGGAGAAGCACAAAACATGCGCAAGTGAAATTCATTTTAAGTTCCAAGATCAAGAGAAACAGTGCGAGCAGAGGTCAAGCAGTCAAGATGGTAGAGGGGAAGATCAAAGGCCAATACCTTTGAAATTACTTGAGAAAAACCCTTCATCAAAAGGAAAGCGCATTGTGCAGAGGAGGAGAAGCTACATCGACCATCAGATCTATTGTTACAATAAATATGGGCCATTAGATCATAGCCCAACTAGAAGGAGGAGCATGTAGAGGAGGAAAAATCTTGTCCATTGGATCTAGGTGTGAGGATCAACAGTCATTCGATACAGGTAAGTTGTACAAGGTTTAACCCTCTGCACCCTTTGAACTTCGTTAGTTCAAAAAAATTTCAAGCTTATGTTTTGAAGGAGATAGGATCCTCGAAGTCCAGGGATCCATAGTAAATTGGGACCATCCATTTGTAAGTACATGTGTCAGCAGATCCGTGAGTCCAGAGAATGGGCACTCCGGAAGGAGGAGGTGACACAGTGCAGAAGCAGAAATCAATAGTTGAGATCCATTCGAGAGATCGCAGAAGAGAGGACAATCGTTAGATCCATAGGAGTTACACAAGCATTAAGTGGTGAAGTCCTTCATACTTCACACATTCAGGATATTTGGAGTGTGGAGGCATCGGGGCCCCCAAAGTCCTGAAGGGCAGAGCTAATCATATTCATTTGTTTCAAAGGAAACGCGTCAGAAGATTCGGAGCCTTAGTATTGCAGAGGGTTTTGGGCCAAGTATTAGCAGAAGACTCCCAAAGGGCCAGGAGCTAGAGTGAATATCAATTGTCCATCAGAAGGGACACATGGCAGCGGATCCAAAAGTCTAGAGGTCTGGCACTCCAAAGAAAACTGAGTGCAGTGTTGTGGGGACTTGCAAAGGCCTGAAGGCCAAATTCAATCCCATTCATCCACTGGAGAAGGACGCATGGAAAAAAATCACAAGTTGGGGATGTGGCACTTCAACAGATTTGAGTCGTCATGCAGACAGGGAAGAAAATCATTGAAGTCCCGAAAGGATCCTGGTCGTCAATTAGGAAGGGGACACATGGAGGATGAAGAAGTCTTTTCGGCATTTAAGCATCGGGAGATATGAAGGGCTATGTGTATTGAGATTAGTGAAAAATCATCGAAGCCCAAAGAGAAGAGATATCAATCATCCACCTATCAAAGCTTGAGAGCCATAGATTTAACACTTGGGTGTATTCATCGATTCGATGATCCATGAGATTTTGTGGAAAGGTGTTGAGGTAAAATCGTCGAAGCCTGAAGCATGGAGGTGGAATAGTACCCGTTGATCTAGGGAGCACCGGAGATGTCCGATCATCCATTTCGGCGTTCAGCGTTTGGCACTATGCAAGTGTTGTACATTAGAGAGGAAAAGAAATCGTCGAAGTCTGAATTGCGAAAGAGGCATAGAGTCATTGATCTGGTGGTGAAATAAGGGTCGTCAAATCTGCCTTTTTTGGAGATCGACACTTTGTGAGTGTTATGTGTATTGGACATGGTTAGAAAATCGTTGAAGCTGAATCCCCGTGGAGAGTCTGAGCCATCGATCTCGGTTCTTGTTGAGGACCGTTGATCTTGTTGCCTTTTGTTTTGGCAGTTCGCAAGTTTTGTGTATTCGATGGAGTTAAGGGGAAAGAAAGGCAGAAAATGTTGAAGCCTGAAGCATCGAAATAGCGCATTGTTCTTGACGCTTGTTCATAGACCTCGGTCATGTAAGGAGTTGGACAGAGAAAAGGAGCTATGGGGCCAAAATTGATTTTAAAGTAGAAAGGGCCTTAGAGAGAAAGCGCCTGCAGGTTTTTAGCATTGACCTGCACTAGGGAAATTAAGGACCTATGTTTGATAATGGGGGGTCAGTAGTGCCTAAAGAGACGATTCGGCTCCCGATTATGAAAGATCCTAGACCGAGAGGTCACGTAGACCCTAGGAGAGAGTGGTGTCTGCATCAAGTGGTATCATAGCCTTTTTTTTTTACGGACATTGGGAAAGGGAGAAGGAGAAGACAGAGTATTGATGCTATGTGAAGATTGTTTACAAGTGTGCATCAGTTAGTAGACAACCAGGAGGGTTGCAGGAGAAATCTAGTAATGCTCTCAGTTGCATAGAAAGTGAAGTAGATATTCATGTGGGTTGAAGAAGAAGAACCAATTTTGTTCTTGGAGGTAGAGATGAAAGATGGATACTGAAGGCCATAAACGGGGTCAGAGAAAAGAATGACAGCAGGTGAACAACGCAGAGAAGGATAAAGAGCTCAAGGAGATCCGAGAGAATATCTACAGGTTAATGTTGAAGATGCAGTAGGAAGCACAAGGAAGCTTTAGGTATGAATGGCCCATGAAGCGGAAGGAAAAGTGGCCTATACAGCAGTTGATTTCCAGAAGGAAGAAGAAACATTTGTGGAGGTGGTTGAGGCATGTTGAAACCCTCAGTGCCACAGAGGAGGAGATGGTTTATATTTGTGAACCAGAGGTTGGAAGGAACCTCAGTGATGAGGAAGAAAGATCAAATGAAGATCTCATAGACTGCCAGGAGGGAAGAGGTGAACTTTCAGATTTTCAAGTGGGAATTGGAGACCCTGACAAAAAGAAAACTGTCAGAGGAGATAGTTGAGTAGCAGCTCAGTAAAGTTGTTGTAGAAACGGAATATGTAGTGAAGTGGCAAGCTAATGCCACATGATATGAAATCAGCATGGGAGACCAGGATGATCTTCCCATTGATCTGTGTGAAGAATTGGAATCCCTAGACAAAAGGTTTATGGTCAGAGCCAGCACATCCAACAAGATAAGTTGGAATTGGATGATGAAGAGGAGATGTATAAGAGCATACTGCAAAGGAGGAGCCACCCAATAGACCAGCTGGACAAAGTGATAGAGGAGATAAGGAAATTGATTCTAGAGGAAGAGAAGAAGGTAGCCAATAGTAGAAGGAGGTAGAACATAGGAGAACCTGCAGAAGCAGCAAGACAACAACAATAACAACAACAAGGAAGAGGAGTATATGGATAGCTCCGGAGTGAAGTATGGGACCCTGGAGGATATCAACCTCACCAACAGGGGAGCCATGAGAAGGAGCTCATGATTTTTGTCAGTGTGGGAGTATGATGAAGGAGCATCACTCCAACTCATCAATTGTCAGCAAGCCAGTGCATCAGTGCACTTGGAGGAATGGATTCCAAGGGAAGAGAGGCGTCAGACCTCTCATTTTGCGCCTAAATTTAAAATTTTAAATGCATAATTAAATGTATTAAAATTGTAAGGCTTGGGAAAGTTGAGCCATGTGCCTTTGTATAGGCTACATGTGAATTCGCCTTTAATGGATGACATGTAGAGAGGCTTAGTTCTGGCTCGGACTAGTTCTCCATTAATTGTAATTGAATACCATTCAATGCGAGTAGGTAGATGGAGGAAAGGCTCGAGGAGCCTCTCTTTTGTAAAAATATATTTTGTAAAAATATGTTTTATAAAAATTCATTAGTGTTATGAGAGAGTTGTTATTGAGTGCATTAGAAAGCTCAAGAGGGGAGAGGAGAAGAGCTGAGACTCAGTTGCAGTCCAGCCTTTGTAAATATTTGTACATAACCATTCATAATTAATACAAAAGCAAGTTTTCCTGCATATGAGGTGTCTATGTTTTTTATGTGTGATGAATGTTCATTTTCTGAATGTCTCTTATTTTTATTTATGTATGTTGTAGATGTATGAAAATAGGTTTCATTTGCAGGATTAGATATACTTCTCTATCTTTGTAAATTTTGGGGTAGTTATGGGCTCTTAGGCTTGTGCAAGGAGTGCACCCCAGAGTTAGAGAGAAAACTTTGTGAAACGAGTGCAAGAAGTGCACTTGAACTCTGTTTTGAGTTCAAAGAAGAGCGTTCCAGGTGGGCACACCAGAGCAATTCATTTACCTCATAAGGGTGAACTATGCAAGGAGTGCACATCAGAGTTGTTGAACACTCTGAAGAAGAATTCCCATAGTTACTGAATACTCTGAGGGCTCTGCAATGGTGCATTGAGTAGGCACAAGGAATGCACGAGAAATTTGTCTTGAGTTCTGTGAGAAGGTTTCCAAGTGGGCACACCAGAAGTTAAGACTCAGAGGAGATTCAAGTTCAATTCTGCATAGGGAGCGCAAGGAGTGTGCCAGAAACCAGTGTAATTCCTAGACTGCAAGGGAAGCTCAAGTGTGTGCCAATACTTCATCTAAAGTTTTGAAAAAGCTCAGGAGGACAAGTGAAGAAGTTCCAGGAGGGCACAAGAAATCATTTGGAGGAACAAAGGGTCAAGACCCTTAGGACTTGATTGACTTAAACACTTAAAAGGAATAGCACAAGTGTGTGCAAGGCCTATGCAAGGAGTGCATAAGGCAAAGACAGTCCAAGTCTAGGACCGTGGAAGAAGCGCAAAACATGCACAAGTGAAATTTGTTTTAAGTTCCAAGCTCAGGAAAAACAATGCGAGCATAGGTTAAGTAGTCAAGCTTGTAGAGGGGAATATTAAAGTCCAAGACCTTTGAAATTACTTGAGAAAAACCCTTCATCAGAAGGAAAGCACATTCTGCAGAGGAGGAGAAGCTACAACAGTCGTCAGATCTACTGTTAGAATCATTTTGGGCTAGTATATCGGAGCCCAACCATAAGGAGGAGCACCTAGAGGAGGAGGACAAATCTTGTTCGTTGGATCTAGGGGCGAGGATCTACAGTCGCCCGATCTAGGTAAGTTGCATGGGTTTTAACCCTCTGTACCCTTTGAACTTCGTTAGATCTGAAGTTTTTCAAGATTTTGTTTTGAAGGAGATAGGATCCCCAAAGTCCAGGAATCCGGAGTAAAACGGGACCACCCATCTGTAAGGACACGTGTCAGCAGATCCGTGATTCCGGAGAACAAACACTCTAGATGGAGGAGGTGACACAGTGAAGAAGTGGAAATCAACTGTTGATATCCAGTCGGGAGATTGAAGAAGAGCAGACAATCATTATATCCATAGGAGTTGTGCAAGCGTTAAGTAGTGAAGTCCATCGGACTTCACGCATTTGGGATATTTTGAATTTGGAGGCATCAGGAACCCCAAAGTTCCAAAGGGCGGATCTAATCATAGTCGTTTGTTTCAAAGGACAGGAGTCATAAGATCTGGAGGTTTGGAGCCTTAGTACTCCAAAGGTTTTTTGGCCAAGTATTAGCGGAACACTCTCGAAGGGTCGGGAGCCTAAGTGAATCCCAATCGTCCATCGGAAGGGACACATGGCAGCGGATCCAGAAGTCCGGAGGTCCGGCACTCTGGAGAAAACCGAATGCAGTGTTCTGGGTCCTCACGAAGGCCTGAAGGACAGAATAAATCCTAGATGTCCGTTGGATAAGGACGTGTGGCAATAGATCACAAGTTGGGGACGTGGCACTTAGGAATATTTGATTCGTCGTGCAGACAGGGAAGAAAATCCCCGAAGTCCCAAAATAATCCTAGTTGTCGACCAGGAAGGGGAAACGTGGAGGATGGAGAAGTATTTTCAGCGTTTTTGCATCAGGAGATATGAAGGGATGTGTGTGTTGAGTGTAGTCAAAAATCATCGAAGCTCGAAGAGAAGAGACCTGAGCTGTCCAACTGTCGAAGCTTGAGAGTCGTATATTTAACAATCCATGAGATTTTGTGGAAAGGTGTTGAGGTAAAATCATTGAAGCCTGAAGCACGGAGGTGGAATAGCAGTCGTTGATCTGGGGAGCAACGAAGTCGTCTGATCAGCCATTTCTGCATTCAAGGTTCGATACTTTGCAAGTGTTGTACGTTGGAGAGGAAAAGAAATCGGTGAATCTCGAATTGCGAAACAGGTGTAGAGTCGTTGATGTGGTAGTGAAATAAGGACCGTCAAATCTATCTTTTTTGGTGATTGGAACTTTGTGAGTGTTATGTGTATTGGATGCGGTTAGAAAATTGTTGAAGCCGAATCCCAGTGGAGAGTCTGAGCCATCGATCTCGGTGCCTATTGAGGACCATTGATCTCATTGCCTTTTGTTTCAGAAATTCACAAGTTTTGTGTATTCAATGGAGTTAAGGGGAAAGAAAGGCATAAATCGTCGAAGCTCGAAGCATCGAAATAGTGCATTTTTCTTGGCACCTGGTCATAGCCCTCGGTCACGTGAGAAGTTGGCTGGAGAAAAAGGGATAGGGTCCCAAAATTGTTCTTAAACTAGAAAGGGCCTTAGAGAGAAAGCACCCACATGTTTTTAACATTGACCTTCACCAGGGAAATTAAGGACATGTGTTTGATAATGGGGGCTCAGCAGGGCCCGAAGAGTCGATTCGAATCTCGATTATGAATGATCCTAGACTGGGAGTTCGCGCGGACCCTAGGAGAGGGTAGGGTCTGCATCACCTTCTAATTTCATTTTGAGTGTATCAAATCCCCAATAATTAAACACATGTAAGAGTGTGGGTGTGAAAATTCACTTCACTTAGTTAATGAGATCATGGGGTTGAGTACAATCAACATTGGGGAATGTGAGAATCAACATGGATGGGTAAAATGGAAATTTGAATGGGTAGTGTAGGAAGGTTTTTACATGCTTGTTTTGGAGCATCAAGTCAGTGGAGATTATTGGAGCTTAAAGGAATCCATAGTAGGTGCTATGGAAATCTTGTTGGAGCTCTTGTTGCATGAAGAAGTAGGATATTAGGCCTATAGAGAGATATTTGTGTGTGGGAAATTTCTCTAGAGCAGTGAATTGTTGTTGTGAGTTTTCCTATGGTAGTTAGCAGCCTTGGAGTCCCTAGCAAGAGATATTTCTCGTCAACATGTTTTGCATCCCTAGAGGCAAGTGGGAATTCCTAAGAGACTATGTGCAGTGAAGGGGGATCCCATTCTCAGGTTGTGTAAGTTGAGGGGAAAAGATTTGTTGGATTGGGATAGATTTAGGAAAATTAGCTTATGGTGGGAATGTATTGGACAGTGAGAGACAACCTCTCCCGTGGATTCATAACCCCAGCTCAAGGGTGATTTTCTACTGATATTTGGAGCAACAAATATATGGTTTGGAGGAACATCCATCCTCTGTAGATAGTTGTACATAATTTGATAAAATATAAGTGTTTTTATCTCTATTTCATTTTTTTAATTATGGGTTTTATTTATTGTGTGTATACTTTGAGTTTGAGCAATTATATGTTTCTATGTGAATGTTAAATTTAGTTGCATTCATGTTTTAAAATTGATGTTAGCTGCATGTTAAAACTTGTTGTATGCATTTAGTTAAATGGTATCAAATATTTTTTATGGGTTTAGTAGTCGGGGCCACTACAACTTGATCTTTGTATATGTATAGGTTGTCATGCCTCCAACTAGAAATCATTATAACAAGACAAAATTCTCGAGCACTAACATGGCATAGTCTCTCCAAAACCTAGGGCAAGACATCTACTTTCATCAAGACGATGCTATCACTAAATGGTATTGTACATCTAGAAGCTAATTCAATATGGTGATGTAGACCTACACCTCTTGAAACAAAAATAACTATAGTTGCAAGTAGATTGTTTGTTGTGTTGGCATTGAAGGTTTTCGCAATATCTAGTACCTGCAATTTGTTTTCAAAACACAAAAAATGGTCTCTCGAAATCAGTTCTATTGATGAATATATCATGTGCCAATTACAGGACTCTTTTGTTTCTATGACTCTTCCTATATCCTCCTCTACTATATGTAATCCTCCTACTCCCTACCGACCACAGGGAAAATCTTGAAAGAGAGGTATGAAGACTCAATTTATGGCCTCTTGTTTGGCTTATGTTTGGATCCTTTTATCCTTTTCATCCTTCATCATTTTCGAAATTTGATGCAAATCAACTTTGCTCCTCCTCCTCTTGTGTTTTCTTCTCCTTAAAAAAAATCTATGTGCAGTGAAGGAAAATTCCACCACTATTTTATGTGTTGATATGAAGAAACAACAAACATTACATGACACAACAAAAAGAACACACGAGACGAGAGAAGATAAGAGGAGAGGTGGAAGTGTTATTCCTATCAATGTTTCATCGAAACCTGCACAGGAGATCTAGCTCAAGAAAATACAAACAAAGATTATCAAGAAAGGACGAGAGATTCAATATGGAAGAATGAGAAAATATATTCACACTACTCCAATGAACTGGTCAATGAATGAATGATCTATATTGATGATCAATATGATCAATATGATACAATGAATGAGTGGAATACACTCATATATAGGGAAGAACATTCCATAATTAAGAAAATAAATCAAGTAGTTAGCTTTCCTTAGGAATGCATGCATGCATAATAGTGATGATCTAAATAGAAAGTCTAAAATAGAACTAATCAGTTAACTCCCATTGAACTAGTGTGTCAAAAATAGAAATTTCTCCAAAACCCGCCCTGAATATCACTATGGAGTAAAAAATGAGTCCCGACAACTAGGCCATATTATGTACTCATGTACAATTCAACTAATGGACACTGCATAAAAATGAGGAAAGAGGGAAAACCACATGGGAACAAAACCCCCCTCAAAAGACAATGCATCAAAAGAAGAAAAGGCAGCTAGGAAACTGTGTTCTTCACTCTAAGACGATCCCACAAAGTTTGAAACTTCTGCTCACTGAGATTCTTCATGGATATGTAGAAATATTTATGGATCTGATGAAGTCCTTTGGCAACCTATCTAGCCTTGTACCTCTTGATCCTATGGACCCATCTGCACCTGAAAATATTCCTTTCTGGTGGAAGTGGAACCAAATCCCAAGTCTGATTCTATAGGAGTGAGTCATACTCCTTCTTCATGGTTGCTTTCCATAATGGATTTCCCACAGCCTCATTGTAGGTTTTTGGATCAGAATATTGAACCATATAGCAATGCAAGAGCATCGCTAGTTCAAAATATGAAAGTACATGAGAAGGCTCCTCATACTTAGATCGAGTCCTCCTTAAATACAATGGATTCCATGCAAGGGAACATGCTTCCTGAAGTGTGAACTATGCCCTCTTGGGAATCTATTGAAGCTTTGGCATTGGCTTCTTGTCTAGATGTACTACCTGCTCATTTCCATGTACATAATATGAGTGTATGGAATCATCTCTGATGTCTGGAACTGATGGAAGCACAAGAGTATTTGCATGTTTCATTGGAGGTGCATGCAAAGTACTCTCCTTATGTGTAAGTAGTAAATAAGAGTCATTGTAGGCAAACTTGGTGAATTTATACAACCTTTATTTGTGATCCACCTCACCAATTGCAATAATGGAATTGTCACACATGTCGAGAACAGAAATTGAATTTGATGTAAATTCAACATTTTTACCTTTTTGAGTGATCTCATAAACTGAGATCAGATTCATAGAAAGCTTTGGAACATGTAAAAAATTCTCAAATTTTCCATTATGGAGTTCCACTCTCCCCTCTCCTGCTACTTCCAATAGAGTATCATCATCCATGCGAATAGGGGGTCTTGAGAATGAACTCAAAGAATTAAAAACTTCCTCTTTCGCTTCCATATGATGTGTTGCACCAGAATCTATAATCCATTAATCATATGAGGAATTAACTACAACAAGAGAATGATGAGCATGATGATTACCTTTCTTCCCTTGGACTAATCTCTCTATTGTTCCATAACAACATCTATGTTCTTCTTGCTTATCATCCCAACAAATTCCCTTTATAAAGCAGACTAAGGAATGATTTTACATCACAAAAATTCTCAAGAAGGACTTCAACTCATCAACAAGAGATAATAACATTTTCTCCCTTTGCAGTTTTTCATCAGCAATAGATAATAACATGTGAACAACTTCTCATCCTTTTACTTCCACACTTATGTTTCTTTTTCACTTTAGTTATTTCCACACTTCTGCCATTGTCACTAGCTTCTGTTGGACTAATCTCTTTGTTGTTCCAGAACAACATCTATGTTCTTCCTGCTTATCATTCCAACAACTTCCCTTTACAAAGTAGACTAAGGAATGATTTTACATCACAAAAATTGTCAAGCAAGACTTCAACTCATTAACAAGAGATAATAATGTATTCTCCCTTTGCAGTTGAACCATACAACATCAACTGGGAACACAAATAAAACCAATAAATAATATTTAATCAATCTTCAACAAAGAGCTAGATAGCTATCATTTTTTAGGGAGGATATACTCAACCCAATCCCGAGATGTTGAAACTAGAAGAGAACATGTAATATTATTGCAAGTCAACTTTGAAAGTATTTTTTATTCTTAATTATGTTACCTATATATGTGATGGAATTGAATAATCTTGGATTATAGATTTCAAATTTATTAAATGTTGGAGGCTCCCACTTAGCCCTAATCTCCTTTGCTCCTATAATTGTGTGTGTGTGTGTGTGTTTCGAAGAAAGAGTCAAGTTTGCTAAGCCTAAAAACTATCAACAACCCATAGGTGAGTCATTTGTTACCTCACAGAGTACAACCACTTCTTCCCTATAATTTCTTGATGGAAGGTAGATTAATCACGAACAACAAGAGTGACTAGTGACCTAGAAAGACTCCTGAGGATTCACATTGTTACCTCTTGGAAACATGACTTGAAATAGTCACTTCAAATCAATTGATCTAACACATTGGGCTCACATTATTTTTCTTTTCATAGGATCCCCCTCCTCTTCCTTAGAATATTTGTATGGAGGGTGGCTCAAATACTAACCGCAATAATAGTTTGCAACCTAGTGAGACTCAATTGGACTTGAACCTCAGTTGAACTAGAAAAAAAGACCTCATGTCAAACTCTGCTATGAAACAACATATTCAAACCAATTGAATTAACCCACTAAATTGTGTGTGTGTGTGTGCATGTGTATGCGTGCGAGCGCACCCACACATATGCATGCATGTAGGCATGTGTGTGTGTCTATGTGCACACACACACAGACACACACACACACACATGCATGCATGTGATGTATACATATGTGTGTGTGTGTGTGTGTGTGTGTGTGTGTGTGTGTGTGTGTGTGTGTGTGTGTGTGTAGAGAGAGAGAGAGAGATTCCAAGGAAAACCTCACAGTGAAATCCCCAAGCACTTCCCTACATTTAACAATTGTACCTTGTGTAAACATGTCAATGTTGATTGTGGTGCCTACCTTGGTAGAGACTTTGAGTGAGGCATGCAACAAAGGAAACCAACATACAATGAAATATGCCATGGTCCCCCATACACCAATATAATTTCAATAAATTATATAAATTCAACCTTAATGTATAGGATACTCACATATACAACCAACAAACAATATTTAAGCAATCCTCAACAAAGGACCAAACAACTATCATTCGTAGAGGGAGGATATACTCAACCCCATCCTAAGATGTTGAAACTAGAAGAGAACATCTAAGCTTGTTGCAAGCCAACTTCGAGAGTTTTTTTCCTTCTTGATTATGTTCCTTACATATGTGATGGAATTGAATAGTTTGAAATCTATATTTTAGATTTGTTACATGTTGAAGGCTCCCATTTAGTCATAATCTCCCTTTCTCCAACAATTGTGTGTGTGTGTGTCTATGTGTATGTGTGTGTGTAGGAAAGATCCAAGTTTGGTAACCTTGAATGTTATCGAAATCCCAAAGGCTAATAATATTTTACCTCGTAAATTACTCCCCCTTCTTCCCCAAAATTTCTTGATGGAAGATGAATCAATCACCAACCACAAGAGTGATCGGTGACCCAACAAGACTCCCTAGTATTTCACCTTCTGATTCCTTGGGAATATGACTTGAAACAATCACTTCAAATTGTTCACCATCCATAATAGTAGTTGGAAACCCAGTGGGACTCAAGTGGAATTTTTTATTTCAAAGGAAAACCTCAGAGGATCCTCCCCTCTTTCCAAGAATATTCGAATGGAGGGTGGAAACCTAATTGCTAGCCATATTGCTAGCCATAATCGTAGTTGGCAACCTGGTGGGACTCAACTAGACTTGAACCTCAATCATACTAGAGCTAGAGACATCATGGTGAATTCCACCTTGAAAGAGTCAATTGAAATCAATTGAGTTATCCATCTAAGATTATGGGATAAAATTTGGAGGCTTTAAACTCTTTGGCCTTCTCTTGTGTGAGCTTGAAGTTAAATATTTGGAGCCATATGAGGAAGGGGTAAGTGAAGCATACTTATGATCTTGAAGTATACTGTGTCACTAGTGTGCACACTGATTATTCTGTATCACCAGTGTGCATATAAATATTGAAGGAGGACAGGAGCTATTAAATATTTAATGGTACAAGGGGAGGTGAGGCTTAATTAGGAGCTTGAAGTATATTGTATCATTAGTGTAAAGAAATATTATTATGTCTCACTAGTGTGTTCTTTTCTAAGAGAAGGATCCATCCTTTGATCTTCCTTCTGAGCCAAATTTGTTATGTGAAGCCCAATCCCAACTAGTCAATATTATGGGTCAATATCACTCTCCCATTAGCGTTACTTACTCACCCTGCGAAAGATAAGAGATGCACCCTCTATATGTTTTAGGACCTGTATTCAACTTATCCTAGCTTCGTTGAGAGGGGGATGGAAGAGATACATCCTCTCACTCAGGTCTCACCCTCTTAGAGATGCACCCTCTATATCACCCTCTCAGATATGCACCCTCTATAGGAATATACTTGACCAACTTTAGGACCAACATGAATGTTGATTAAATTCTCGTCGATCACTATGTTTTTTCTTGGATCAATTCAATGAAATTCCCCTCTCAACTTATCTGAAACATGTACTTGGAGGAATCAAAGTTGATTTTGAATCTCCTTGGCCATCCCTGCAATGGATTGTTTCAAAGATCCCAAGTAGGGTCAATCTTGGCTAGGGTTGAGGGTTGTTTCTTGGCTAGGCCAGGGTTGAAAGAAAAATAAATGGATTGCCAGGGTTTACCATATTCGACTCACCCCAGCTTCGTTGAGAGGGGGAGTTCTCATTGTTCTCAGAAATAAGTATGTTTCATGAACCTTTATTTTCCATCCTTGGAGGGGAAGGAATCACTTCAATCACATCTATATCGCGACTTTCAAAGTCTGTATTTTCTAAGGAAAAATATGTTTAAAGGCATGTTACCCGACTGGCTTGATATGGAAGTTGAGTGGCTAGAATTGGGGTGAGTTAAGGTATGACTCCAATATATCCGTAATTACTTCGTTAATAGGGCTTTGGTCAATACTTCATTAGAGAGGTGAGTCTATCCCATTACCTTAACTCAATCCTAGCTTCCCTCACCTACCCAGTAAGTCAAGGAAGTAAATGTCTACCTAGTGGTGAGATTATTAGTTAGATAGGGGAGGAGTTATATGGGGCCTTGAATACTTTGTTGGGGGGTTATATGGGGATGGTTCCTTTGTTATGTTTACTCAAGATACCATCTTCTAAATGAAAGGAACTGTTTAGGGGTTTCCTCATGAATTTTTCCATGGAAAATGAATATATATATATATATATATATAAACAAATCATGTTGATAATCAAAAAGAAAAAAACAGATTCAAAAGAAGAATATCTTGAAGCAAAACTCATCAGTGCCTTATAAAAAATAGATAAGCTTACGAAAAAGAAGCAAAAAAAGAAATTGCAGAAATATGAAGAGGAGGATCATGATCTTGAAGAAACAAAGAATAAAATTATCATCCTGAATACTCAAGTAGAAGAAGCAAAAAGCATAGAAAAAATGGTGAGAATCTAGCTAAAAGAAAAGGAAGAAAAATGCAAGAATCTAGAGGCTGGAATCATTTTCTTAAGAAAGGAACTAGAGAAAATAATCGATCACTTGAATAGAAGCTTTAAGTTTGGAAAGAGTATTGAAATATTAGATAATATTCTTAGTTACCAAATGTCGCCATTCATCAAGACAAGTCTTGGCTACAACGAAAAAAAAATACCACTGAGGGAGATGCAAGCATTTTGTTCACAAAACCATCAAAAAAGGAAAATGAAGAAAATTCTAAAATCTATGCCAATATTCTCAAAGGCTCCATCAACAATGAAAGAAACAACAAGAAAGACAATGATGACTAGTAGAAACCTCAATATTCTCACAAGAATAACAAGAATGAGTTTACAAGAGTTGTTCCACCAAGAAGGCTTCTCACAAACCGGTACCAAAATCTATTTCTTGGCTATTTTTTTCTTCCAATAATTTTGGTCATAATGCAATAGATTGTAGAGCTTATGCAAGAAGTGATCATGTGAGAGATATCTCAAAGGATTATTATGTGAGCAACAAAACCAGAAGTTCTCATGGGTTTTGTAAAATAAACTATGATTCATTTTCTTCCCTACTTGATTACAATACTTAATGTTATAAGTGCAATCAATATGGGCACATAGAACGTTACTATAGAAGCGGTATAATCAGACCTCCTAAACAAAACAAGGAAGAAGATGTTCTTACCAAGCATAGAGAAGAATACTCAAAGGTTTGGAAAAGGAAGAAAAAAAAATAAACAAGGAAAGATGAAACGGTTTGTTATGAGAAAGGATGTGATAAGCTAGAAGAATAGAAGTCATCTTGTGAAAATGGAAATTCAATCTTACATTACTCTTTTGGACAAGAGAAGTCATATGATTGATCCTTGTCAGAAAGGAATGAGGAGGAAGAAACAAATTTAAATAAATTCAATACTAAAGCTTCACCCCATTTAGAAGATCAATGTCATGACTTTGGAGTGGAAGGTTTGATCAATAAAAACAATCAAATAGAAGGATCAATGTTGGATACTTGTGGTAAAGACTATTTGGATAATGATTGATTAGAGATATACTTTTAAAATGGACATTGGAGTGCTTTAAGGGAAGCACAAGATCAAGGGGAGAAACCCTTTGCCATTGATGTCAAAGGGGGAGAAGTTGCAGACAAAGGAAGAATCAAAGACACAAGGAGAGTTGCTGACAGGGGAACTATTATAGAACTGACTAAGGGTTGTCATCAATGAAAAAGGGGGATATTGTTGGAAATATTGTTGTCATTCATGTCAAATATAGGGGGAGCCTATATATGTCCAAGATAAATACTACAAGCCTACAAATGTCCAAGATAAATATTGCAAGATCGATATTGTTGAAAGTATTACTTTTGTATTTTTTATGATAAGTTTGGATATCCTATCTTTGAATGAATTTTTACCCTACATACCTAGTTCAAATGGGAGAGAAATTTATATAGTTGGAAATATTATTCCCATACCTTTCCAATAGTATATGGAATTCCCTCTAACTCCCTAGGAATGAGGAGATATGAATTTTTTCATCTGAAAACCTAGCCAGAAAATTGAGGTCGGTTGAGTTAATATTTACAATTCGACCCTGAAAGTGGGGAAATAATTACTATAAATACATGACAGATGTGCGCATTTGTAGTGAAACCAAAAAAGATATCAATTCTAAGGTGCACAAAAGTGATTTGAGGTGCACTAAAGGTTTTGGGTTGTCTTTCTGGGATTTAAAGGTGTGCAAGAAAAGTTTAAGGTATTTTCTTGAGATATTTCTTGTTCTCAAGATGCGCTATGAAGGACCTATGCATTGTTTTGAGTTTGTGATGTTTCCATCAGTGGATGTTTCTATCAGTGATTATATTCTGGGAATGATGAGATGAGGCTTGTGTCAGGATATTTAGACACTTAGGAGTTAGTTAAGATCTACTTGGTCTAATATGTCATTAGGTAAAAGTGTGTTTCTTAGTGTGTTTCTTTAGTTTGCATTAGTATGCATTTGTAGTTAGGAAATCCGACGGTCACGATATGTTCCCGACATAGAGTGATCTGACGGTTCATACTCTCCTCAATCTTAACGGCCATTGATTCGTGGCTTAACACCCGATTGGTCCATGATATCTATTTAAAGAGAATGGAGGGTCATTTGTCGATGATCGATTGTGAGAAACTCTCTTGTAAAATCTCTCTGTAATCTTTTTCTTTGCATTAATAAACTTCTCCAAGTGGCCACGTTGACTGGGGCCGTGGATGTTTCCCCGTAGGGGTTTTACCACGTGAAAACATCGGTGTGTTGATCTTTGATCTGGTTATGTGAGTGGTTACTGAAGGTGTTCATCCTCTGTTGGAATACTTGTGTTGTCGAACATCTTGCTAAGGATTGAAGGATTGTCTGTGGAATGAAGCATCCAGGTGAAGTTAGGAGTACTTTTTGTATGAATATCTTGGATTGGTGTCTACACATATCTTAATTATTTGGTGCACAGTTGAGGAGATTGGTGTCTCTAGTAGGTTGGTGCCTACATCTTGTTGATTTGGTGCTCAATTGAGGAGATTGGTGTCTCCAGTGGGTTGGTGCCTACATATTGTTGAGTTGGTGCTCATTTAAGGAGATTGGTGTCTCCAATAGGTTGGGGCCTACACTATTTGTAACAATAGGTTGGTGCCTACAAATATTTTTATGGTTTTCTCTCGATTAGGTTTACATGTTAAAATATGTGCATCATAATTTGAGATTATATGTGATTATTGTTTCTCGGCTAATAAATGATTGATGAATGATTAAATAAATTAAAAAGTATTGTATATTGATTCACACCCCCCCCTCTCGGTATAAGCATAAGTTCAACAATTGGTATAATATCTTGAGCACATATGGATTGTAAAGAATAATCTCTCTCCAAAACATGGAAACAAATCCTATTGATAAATAAGTCATGAATAACAATACATTGCATGTAAAATAATACGAGAAATTATCCCTCGGGATTTTTTCCATCTGAGCGCTCTGATACGACTAGGGTTTCGACTTTGTTCGCCTTAGATGCCTTCCATGGCCACTCCAGGAGGAGGGGAGCCACCGCCCCCCTCCTTCTCCTGCTTCTTCCTTTCACAAGATTCTAGCTACCAAAGGAAAGAATCTCCCCCCCCCGCTAAACCCCCTAGCTTCATCAAGAAGCTTGACTCAATCCCTGAAATCGAACTTCCCCCAGACCATCCAATGAGGGTAGCAATTTCCCTGTCAGAACGTGGACTGGTAGGAAAATTCATGGGACTCTAGTCGTCAGCCCAAACCACGGACAACTGGATCCAAAGGAATTGGAGACCATTGATCAGAAATAGTGTAACCTGCTATGCGGTGGGAAGAGGATTCTTCATCTTCGAATTCATTTCTCAGGAAGATAGGGATCTCATCCTCAGGAACGGGTCATACTTCATGGGCACTCAAGGGATTTATCTGAATCACTGGACTCCAAGCTTTGATCCAGCTCTAGAAGTACCCAAGGATGTTCCAGTCTAGGTCAGGCTACCCAACCTACCAATCCACTATTGGAATCCCTCTTCGCTCCAAGAAATCGGAAATGGGTTGGGACAATACATCGACAGAGCGAATCCTATAGACCAATACTCATGCGCGTGAATCTATGTGGAAGTCGATCTAAAGGTGGGACTTCCTGAAGCGATCAAACTCAAGGTCAGATAATGGAAGCACTACCAGAAGCTTGATTACAAACAACTCTCGTTTAAGTGTAGGGGATGCCATGAATACGACCATTTCCAGAGGAACTGCCCTAAAAATCCAAACAAGGAGAAAGAAAGTGGAGAAGGCTGGCAACAGCCAAGAAAAGGGAAATCCACCTCCAAAGATAAAGGCCCAAGGAATGAAAAAACAACCCCCACACAAGCCAAGGACCCAGGAAATAAGTCGGACACAGGGGCAGAGAACACCTTCAGAATACTGGTTCAAAAACATGCAGAGAAAACAACAGAAGAAAATACACAAGAAGAAATCCCAACAGATGAAACACGTGAGAACTCGACCCCCGAAGTCAGAGAGATCCCTGTGCTAGCAGAAGAAGAAGAGCAAAGAAAATCCCCCCCGAGAAAGGATGCAAGGCCAAACATAGAAGAAGGTGAGATCTCCTCAGATAGCGATGATGAAGGTGCAAGTGATGCCCTGGTCACACCAAAGAAAATAGGAAGAGGAAGGAAATCCAAAAAAGAAGAAAGAGACAAATAAACCTACAAAGACATCCTAAAAGGATCGCAACCAACAATCAGACAACAGATCAGTGTCAGACAGACAAGGAAGCACTCCAAGGACTCCCAAGGAGGCCACTCCTCCCCCCAAGGTAATTTATGAAGCTAACTTTCTAGAACTGCAGGGGTTTCGGCAGCAAAAGGAAAGAAGAAGCACTTAAGGACATCATAAGAGCCTCAAAATCAGATATCCTACTCCTCTAGGAGACCAAGATGGACAGCCAAGACTTTCTCAATGCCACGACTGTCCTATGGAGAATAAGCCAAGGAATATAAAAAAGCGCAAGAGGCACCTTAGGCAGGATAGGCACCCTGTGGAACACTATGATGTTTGATCTGATCAGCTCTGAAATGAGCATGCACTAGATCCATACCAGACTCCTTCACCAGGCAACGGGCCCACTGGTAAGTCTCTTCAATATCTATGTACCACACTTGTTGTTGGAAAAAAGAAAGTGTTGGGAAACCCTAAAAGACTATTTACTGCAAAATGATCTTGACAATATCATTATTGGGGGGGACCTAAATGTGACCCTAGCTTTAAATGAAAAAAAAAGGTGGCTCCATTGTGCGAGATCCAGCAAGAGAGTGGGTGGAAGATCTAATGTTAGATTGGGACCTAGAAGATATCAAGCCCACTAAAGGCAAATACACGTGGACAAATAAAAGGATAGGACTAGGGCATATAGCAGCAAGGCTGGATAGATTCCTCATCCAAAGCTCCTTCTTACTTCTAGGCCTCACACCCACCTCTTCGATCCTCCCTCATAGTGTGTCAGATCACAAACCTATCCTCCTAGAAATTTTGTGTGGCATGAATCTTGGGCCCATCCCCTTCAGATTTAGCCCAATGTGGCCCCAAGACAAAGACTTCCTGAATTTAGTTTCCAAAGTTTGGAATCGCACAGTAAGAGGTTCAACCTTCTATGTGTGGGAAGAAAAACTTAGGAGACTAAAGACAACGCTAAAATCTTGGGCAAAATGTCAAACAAACCCAATCAAAACCCATCAAGAGGCCCAAAAGCAGCTAGGGAATCACCAACTGGAAACCAAAAATCAGGATATCACCCAAGAAAGATTGCAACAAGAAGACCATCTTCAAAGGAAATGGCACCAGGCATGCCATGAGGAGGAAAATTATTGGAGACATAAATCTAGAACCCTTTGGTTGGAAGCAGGAGATAGAAACACAAGCTACTTCCACAAGCAAGTTGAGGCAAGGAAGCAGTTTAAGACAGTGACAAAAATTCAAGTTCAAAATCAAACAATCACTGATCTGGAAGGCATTAAAGCAGCGGAAACTAAAGCCTTTGAAGATCTCTATACTGAAATGTAAAGGACTGATATAGACCCCAAAGAGTACCCTCTCTCTCTCTTGTCCCAAAACTCATCAAGGAAGATTTTAATCTCAGCCTAACTAAGGAAGTTACTCAGCAAGAAATAAAGGAAGCATTGGACCAAATGAACCCTGACAAAGCTCCAAGACTAGATGGTTTCACAGCAATATTCTACCAACATAGCTGGGATATAATAAAATCAGATCTAACGAAGTTGATTCAGAAATCTCAGAGTTGCAGCAAACTAGGAGGTGGAACAAATTTGGCCTTCTTGGCGCTAATTCCAAAAGAAAAAGGAGCAATCATCTTTGACAGATTTTGCCCAATCTCCCTTTGCAATACAAGCTACAAAATCCTCACAAAAATCATAGCCAACAGAATTAAAAAAATTCTACCTATAATCATCCCCGAAAACCAAGGAGGTTTCATCAAAGGCAGACACATAGTTGATAACATCATCCTAGTACAAGAGGCCCTGCACTCAAGCATCCGGAGAAAAGACAAATGTATGATAATAAAACTTGATCTTGCCAATGCATTTGATAGAGTAAGACATAATTTTTTATTTAAATTCATGGACAATTTTGGGTTCACCCCAGCTTTTGTAAATTGGATCAAAGATTGTATCGGATCACCGTGGATAGCCCCACTTGTGAATGGGAGGTAAACTGATTTCTTTCAAGCTTCCAGAGGACTTCGACAAGGCTTCCCCCTCTCTCCCCTCCTCTATTCAATTCAAGCCTCAGTGCTGAGCTTCCAACTAGATCACTGCCAGAGTCATAACAACCTCCATGGTTTGAGAATAGCGCCAGGGGTAAAGGACATAAATCATGCCCAGTTTGTGGATGACACTCTACTAATGGGAGGTGTGAGCTTACAAACAACAAGGAAATTCAAGAATGAATTAGTGGCTTACACAAAAATCTTAGGCAACGTAATAAGCCCTACTAAAAGCAAGATGTACAGCTGGAATATAAAGCCAAATGAAATGTTGGAGATCATCATGGTACTGGGAATGGAAGGTTGTACCAAATGGGATGCCTTTAAGTATCTGGGAGTCCCAATCTTCAACTCCAACCCAAGATCCTCGCACTGGAATTTGTTGATTGACAAGATAAAGAACAAAATAACTTCCTGGGGAGTGAGCTGGTTAAACATGGCAGGTAAAGT
>ML801734.1:40223-51186 GCA_009831015.1 Picea engelmannii | reverse complement strand
TAGGAAAACTCCATAAAGAACTCAAGGATCCTAAGAAAGAATTTGAGGCCAGAGTCACCTAGTTGGAGGAAAAAATGGCTCAGTTAAACAATGAATGGAAGCAAGATCCAAAGTAGTAGATCAGTGTCATAAGTCTTGAAAGGAAGTTATGCACCATCTCAATGAGGAAGGCATTTTGTATAGAAGCCTCCACTGTGAATAATTTTGTAATGCATCCCCCCCTGGAAGGATAGTATAGCCTCTAGGTTTGTAATCGATTAGTAGAGCGTGGCTCACAATAGTTGTAACCATACCAGTGACTTTACCACTGTCTTTCTTAATCAAAATCCATTAACCTCTTTTGTCAAAAAAAAAAAAAAAAAATNAGCAAAACTTGTTAATGCCTTAGAAACAATAGACAAGCTTAAGAAAAAGAAGTAGAAAAAGAAATTGCATAAATATGAATAGGAGGATCATGATCTTGAAGAAACAAAGAATACAATTATCATATTGAAGAATCAACTAGAAGAATAAAAAAGGACAGAAAAAGTGGTGAGAAGTCAACTGAAAAAAGAAAAAAAGAAAAAAAAAAAAGGAAGAAAATTGCAAGAAGCTAGAGGCTGAAATTATTTCATTAGGAAAGGACTAGAGAAAACAATCGATCACTTGAATATAAGCTTGAAGTTTGGAAAGAGTACTAAAATCTTAGATAATATTCTCAGTTTCCAAAGGTCACCATTCATCAAGACAGGTCTTGTCTACGATGAAAAACAAAAGACCCCCGAGGGAGATGCAAGCATTAAGGTCACAAATCCATCAGAAAAGGAAAATAAAGAAAAGTCTACAAGCTATGCCAAAATTATCAAAGGCTCCATCAACAATGAAAACAATAGTAGGAAAGGAAATGATGACAACAAAAAACTGAGTCTTCTCACAAGAATAACAAGAATGAGTTCAGAAGAGTTGTTCCACCAAGACGACCTTTCACAAACAGGTACCAAACTCTCTTTCTTGGTTATTGTTTTTCTTGCAATAATTTTGGTCATAAGGAAACAGATTGTAGATTTTATGCAAGAAGTGATCATGTGATCGATAGTAATAGAGGTTCTTATAAGACATCAAAGGATGATTTTATGAGCAACAAAACTAGAAGTTCTCAACGTTTTTCTAACAGAAACTACAATTCATTTGCTCCCCTACTCGATTATAATATTGAATTTTATAAGTGCAATAACTATGGGAACATAGCACGTTACTGTAGAAATAGCATAGTCGGACCTCCAAAAAAAAGCAAGGAAGAAGATGTTCTAACCAAGCATAGAGAAGAATACTCAAAGGTTTGGAAAAGGAAGCAAAGGAAAGAAACGGGGAAATATGAAATTGTTTGTTATGAGAAAGGATGTGATAAGCTAGAAGAAGATGGCAGGGAGATTCATTGTTTTGATTCTCACTCGAGACATGTACACCACATTTCTCGAAAAGGTAAGGCTGGGACATTTCCTTGTGAAAATGGAAATTCAAGTTTACATTAATTTTTTGGCCAAGAGAAGTCATCTAATTAGTCCTCATCAGAAAGGAATGAGGAGGAAGAAACAAATTCAAATAAAATCAATATTGAAGCTTCACACCATTCAGAAGATCAATGTCATGAATTTGGAGTGGAAGGTTTGATCAATAAATACAATCAAATAGAGGGATTGGTGTTGGATACTTGTAGCAGAGACAACATGGATGATCATCGATTAGAGATATACTTTTAAACTACACATTGGAGTGCTTGAAGGGAATCACAAGCTCAGGGGGAGAAACCATTTTCCATTTATGTCAAAGGGGGAGAAGTTGCAGATAGAGGAAGAATTGCATACACAAGGAGAGTTGTAGATAGGGGGAGTGTTACAGAATTGACTATGGGTTGTCATCAATGACGAAGGGGGAGATTGTTGGAAATATTTTTTTCATTGATATCAAATACGGGGGGAGCCTACATATGTCCAAGATAAATATTACAAGCCTACAAATGTCCAAGATAAATATTGAAATATGGAGATTGTTGAAAGTATTAATTTTGGATTTTTTATAATCAGTTTAGATACCCTATATTTGAAGGAATATTTATCCTACATACCTAGATCAAATGGGAGAACAAGTTATATGGTTGGAAATATTATTCCAAAACCTTTCCAACGGTATAAAAAAAAATCCCTCTAACTCCCTAGGAATGAGGAGATATGAATTTTTTCATCCAAAAATCCAGCTAGAAAAGTGAGGTCGGCTCAACCAGTATTTACAAGTTGTCCCTAAAAGTGGGGATAAAATTACTATAAATATAGGATAGATGTGCACATTTGTAGTGCAACTAAGCAAGAGATCAAGTCTGAGGTGTGCTAAAGGTGATGGGGTGTCTTTCTAGGATCTAAAGGTGTGCAAGAGAAGTCTAAGGATTTTCTTGAGGTCTTTCTTGTTCTCAAGGTGCGCTATGAAGGATTGGAGATCTGTGATGTTATCGTTTGCATTGTTTTGAGGTTGTGATGTTGTCATCAGTGACTACATTCTGGGAATGATGAGCTAAGAGGCTTGTCATGGTTTGAAGGATTGTTCGTGGAATGAAGAATGCAGGTGAAGTAAGAAGTACTTGTGTATGAATATCATGGATTGGTGTCTACACATATCTTATTGAGTTGGTGCTCAATGGGGAGATTGGTGTCTCTAGTAGGTTGGTGTCTACATCTTGTTGAGTTGATGCTCAATTAAGGAGATTGGTGTCTCAGTTAGGTTGGTGCCTACATTTTTTTGATTTAGTGCTCAATTAAGGATATTGGTGTCTCCAGTAGGTTGGTGCCTAAAATATTTTTAATAGTAGGTTGGTGTCTATAGACATTTATAAATATAAGTTTATGGTTTTCTCTCGATTGGGTTTCTGTGCTAAACTGTGTGCATCATGAATTGAGTTTATATGTGATTATTGTTTCTCAGCTAATGAATGATTGATGAATGGTTAAATAAAGTAAAAAGTATCATATATTGATCCACTCCCCTCTCAATATAAGCATAAGTTCAATACAAATTCCCCATGAATTCTTCCCTAATTTCACAGGAGCACTTTTTTCAAACAAATTACAGACATCACCTAAAAAATAATTTCTACAATTATCTTCTGTCTCTAGCCCATATAGGCTTAGTATTGAACCTGTGTCTCTGATACCACATTGTGGCATCCCCATCCCCAAGATGGGAGATGCCGAAAAAAAAATTATCCTATCTAATACCATTAAATTAATAGCTATGCTTTACATATAAATACAAACATGCAGTTCTACAACACATGTAATTAACATAAATATCCAATTACTCAACAAAATAATACACATAAGAAAAACACTTATTCCTTGTTGTAAATCACCAACTACTTGCAGACCTCAGACGTTTCTCTTATCCATAGACCTCACTACTCATAATCTCTTAGCAATGACTCACCCCCAAACTGGGGCTATGACTCCACGAGGGAAAAGGCTCTCTCAGCAGTCCTAGTAAGGTCATATAGCACTTGGAAAACATAATAATTCCAAGGCACCAACTCTAGCAGCAATTCCCCGTCACAGCGTCTCATTCCCCACATCCTATCCCACCCCGGGAAGTGTACCCCTTCTCTGCTCAACGGTCATTTTCCTGTCCCACTTCCCTTTCAAGGCTTCAACAACAATCCATCTAGGAAGTCTCATAGCGCTATGGCACTTGGAACACATGCTTTCACTCAAAGAGTTTATGGCACCCACTAGACTATCACACAGGGAAAAACCTATTCTCAAAAATTCTCTCACCCGAGAGAATTTCTCCATAGGCCTAAAACCCTGCCTCTTCAAACCCATACCACCAAGGATTTACAAGGTAACCAAGGCTCCACGGCTCCACTCTTCTGTCATCGTAAGCATGTTGGACCACCAACCAAAATAATGGCCAAGAATGAATGAGTGAATGAATGAGAATTACACTAATTCTCAATAATATATATACATGTGCCTAACTTGACACTTGGCACACAAGGAACTAACGTGTTCCCCTCTTGTAATTTTTTCCTTTCACTTAGGAACTTAGAATAAATCATTGTATAAGGATTTAGGGCTTAGGAATAATATTATTTTATTCATAGGCTTAATCCCCTTCACTTATCCCCTTTTCCTTAGGCCCTTAGGCACCATTCCCCTCTTGTGGAGTCATATCCCCCAAAATTATTTCGTTTGACTTGGTCTGCAACAGTAATGTATTTTATTAATAATATGAGTGGTTACATATTACAATGATAGGCTCGTTATCATTTTTGCATCAAGGCTCTCCGACCTTATAATCACACAGGCACTCCGGCCTAAAACACATAGACACAAGCACTTTGACCCATAACATCCTGGCTCACCAGCCTATAAAACATATGTACATTTACAATTGGGATTCATCTTGGGGGTATTACAACATACTTCGAGGAAAGAGTTAAGTATGATAAGTTTGAGTACTACCAATGACCAAGAGGCTAGTAATCTTTGTCATAGTCTAAATGTTCTACGTTTTGGCCCTTCGTTGGGGATTTTTTCTATTTAATTTTGCCCAAAATCTGGCCAAAAAGTGTTGGATCTACATATTTGAGTGGCTAAGTCTATATAATCCTGGTGCCCCAAGGGTTTTTCAATAGGATGAATCCATTTATGCATTTAGAAATGCAATTTAAACAATAGAAAATTGTGATTTCGTCCATATTTATGTCGCTGGATTCCAACGAAAAAAGGCCAAAATGTAGAATAGTTAGAAAATGTCATAATCTCTTAACTTTGCAGAGTACTCCCTTTTCTTCCCTAAAATTTCATGATAAAGGATGGATCGATCACCAACCACAAGAGCGACTAGTGACCGAGTAAGACTCGCCAAGATTACCCTGTGACATGATGGCAACATGTCTTGAAATGCTCATGCAAACCAATTGACCTAACCCATTGAGCTTACACACACACATGTTTTCCACGGAAAACCCCGCAAGGAAACCTTCAGGCACTTCCTAACATTTCATAGATGGTACCCAATCTAAACCCGACATTGTTGATTGTGGTACTTGAATGATTAAGACATCGAGTAAGGTATGCAATAGAGGCAAGCAACTAGGGATTGACCCCTTTGCATGAAGCCTAAAGCAATTAATTACTTGAGTTAGCCCACCAAGCTATATATATATATATATATATAATTTTGATTTTGTCTAAAAATTTTCAAAACAACCGGTTTTAAGAATTCAAATTTCTTTTAAAGTTCACTTAAAAAAATGCAATTTAGGATTCCTAACGTCACTTTGAATTATCTTAAAAGATCAACTCTCTCATAACATTTGCTTTTATATGGGGTATTTTAGAGTTTGTCCTCAGTAGTTAAGGATAAATATTAAGACACACTCTATATATATAACATGGATTTTCAATTAGAAGAACACTTCATTTTCTTGAGTTTAGCTTACTATGATTCATAGTCCATTTTCTTGAATTTAGCTTACTATAAGATTCATAGTAGATTTTATTCTTTATTTAAAAATCCCCACTTCATTATGAAGTCCATTTTGTGTTGCACCTCTCATTACGAAGTTAGTCACTTTTAGAAGATGTTAAATACCCCACATCCAATTCCATTTTGAAACCTCTCACCTTACTACCATATCATTCATATAGTTAAAAAGAGACACATAATCTTTGTCAACTTTCAAAAGAGAATTTAACATCAAGTATCTTATAAGTTCTACTGAAAGTATAATTCATTATAATTTATTATTCAATTTTTTTACCTACTCTTTCCTCTTTCCTTACAAATTATTTGGTAAATTCTCCATTCATTTTCTGTTTATAGAATTGTTCTTTTCTCTTTTTCTCTTTGGAAATTACCCAACCTAGTGGCTATGAAGTTTTTATTTGAAGTAGTATTATATTGCTTATCCTTTCACGGTTGGCAGTTAAATCAAATTGGGTTTGTACAAGTTTCCCTTTAGTAGGAGGTGAGTAGTCTCGTACAAACAAAGAGATGGGATTGGAGGTAACCTTGGGTATAAATCTAATTTGAAGGAGACTTTCAATGATGGTAATTTTTAAAATTTTCAATTTCCTCAACATCAAATTGGTATATGGGATCTTTTTTATCTAGCGATTTAGTAAAATCTATATTTTTTTTTTGTTTGTTAATTGGTCTGGATCTTCTTGGCATCGGGATTAATCTTTGGCTTGAGAAACCGTGACTCAGGGGCATCTAAGCCGTCAAAATCACCCGGGGATTGCACCCAGCCTGAGCCACACCAACCCTTAACATGGTTGGATTTTTTGTCCCCGCAGGTTTCGAACCAGTGACTTTTCAACACTAAGTGGCTTAACAACACACTACGTCACCGACTGTCCTACACCTCGGGGACGATTTAGTAAAATCTATTGAGGTATACATATTCTATCTTTTTTTGGATTTGAACTTGTAATTTTTTATGAGAAAACCCATATTCTTACCATTACATATTACACATATACATACTACATGCTTACATGTGTATATAACAACATTTAAAATATTATTTTTTCATATTAAATGATAATTTGAAAAAAGAAATACATCTTAAGAAATTTGATCTCTCTAAATATTTAATAAATTCTGATTTAAAATAAATCTACATTAAAATATAAAAATAAACAAATACATCATATTAAATTTAAATTGTATATAAAAAATAAATTTGTGTGTTGTATTATTATTATTTTTAATCTTGAAATATTAAAAATGATCATATTAAATTTAAATTGTATATAAAAAATAAATTTGTGTGTTGTATTATTATTATTTTTAATCTTGAAATATTAAAAATATCATTTTTATTTTTWTTTATAAATTGTTAGTTGAATTCAATGTTATATTTTTACATTTTCCTCTTATTATTATGTAAGAAGTAAAATATTTATTTTATTTTATTTTTTAAATATTTTTTAATTAATCATTTTCAATTTTTTTAATTAATTCTTGTCAACTTATTATTATACAAATGTAAACATTGCAATTAAATAAAATGTCTCCTCTTTGGTCTTAAAAGCTACCATTTGGGAGTTGGTTAAGTTCGTTTAATAATAGGAGTAATAAATTGTTTCAAAAGGCTTGTTTTTATTATAGATCATAAACTCCTTCAAGGTTGGTATGCTTAAGTTGATTGAGGTTGTATAATGTTAATATTAATATATTTTCTTTATATTGGAGCATATAGGATCGAATGAAATAAAACTACATAAAATTGAGTTGATAATTTTTTATTATTTTTTTTATTAAATAAATTTTAGATTTATTTTTCAAATTTCATTTCTTTTAAATTAATTTCTTTTAAATTAATGAATGAGATAATTTATTTTTTCCCTCCATATTTATAGAAAACATTTTATAGAAACATTTTTTAATTATTGTAATTGATGCATAGTTTAAAGAAAGAGAAGCTTGAATTTTTATTATTATCACAAAGTATGTATATGATACTCCTTTTTCATACATGTTGATAATGTAGATATTTAATTTACACATTAATCATTAGTACTTATTTATTGAAACATTTTTTAATTATTGTAATTGATGCATAGTTTAAAAAAAGAGAAGCTTGATTTTTTATTATTATCACAAAGTATGTATAGGATACTCCTTTTTCATACATGTTGATAATGTAGATATTTAATTTACACATTAATCATTAGTACTTATTGTTTTAATATTTTATTATTTAAAGTTATAAAAAGAAGATAGTTTCATCATGTTATATTTAAAAAGAATTTAAAATTTATATAATGTTTTTTATTTATTATTATTATTATTATTATTATTATTATTATTATTATTATTTGAATTTGATAAATTAAGTAGGAATAAAATCTCAATTTTATATTATTTAAATGATGTTTTAAATGCATAAATCAATTTAACACTCTAAAAAAAACTGAAAAATATCTTTAATATGTAATCTCAATTGCTTAAATATGCAATTCTATCTATTCTTCTAAATTTATAATCTGATGTTGGACCGAATAAAAAAGAAAAAGAAAAAAAAAAAAAAAAAAACTTCTTCTACTTAGTGTATATATTTATATTTAAAGTATTATATTATTAAACTAAAAGGTTAATTTTTTAAATAAATATTTAATTGAATTCAATATAATATTTGTTTTTATGTTTTTTTATAATATTTTAATTGAATTTAATATTTATTTTAAAAAATTAACATTTTAAATTAAAATGGAATGTTTTTAATAAATAATTTAAACATTTTCTTTTGTTTAATTTTTTTTAATTTTTATTATAATGTTTTGATTAAATTTAACTATTAATATTAAATTACATAAAATATTTAATTTTTTATTATTATTATTATATATGCGGTTGGTAAGTCAGACATCAAATTAAGAATATATATAAGAATATTTAAGAATTTAACTGCTAAAATCTAAGGAGGTGTACATACCTTACCCTACCCTACTCCCCTCTGGATTTTAACCTATGACATTGGAGGAAACACATATTCTTAATCATTAAGCCAATTTTAATTAGTTAATGAAATTATTACAACTAAAATATATTTCATTTTAATTAGTTAATAAAATTATTACAACTAAAATGTTCATATTTTATGTTTTAAGAATTAAATGAGAAATAATAAATATTATTAATAAATTACACAAAATTTAAACATAAATAGATAAATAACATATAGTGATAATTATAGTCAATAATATTAACAATTTATATAATTATAATATTAACGTTATGAGAATAATGCTCGTGTAATGATTCTCCCACTATTAATGTATCATTATGTGATAAATTTCATGCCGTATTTTATATATATATATATATCTTTCATCAAATTCATCTAACAAATTGGATTTCACTTATTCCCAAAAAATTTATCAATTGTGTAACCGGTGGATTTAATTATAATCAGTTAGTCTAATTGTTTAAGAGATGTGATATATGCGAGCATATCCATAGAGGTGAGTGTGCAATATGTGTAGTGTGTGTGAGAGCAAGACACAATACCGAGGTGTTGTGTGTATGAGAGGAGAGGATGGTTATATGTCTCAGTTGGCTATTGTAATTATCCCTTGAATAATAAGAATATTGATTATCATTGCCCCATGTTTTTTCCCGTATTGGGTTTCCACATAAATCATTGTGTCAATTGTGTGATTGTTGTCGTGTTTGGTTTTTTGTTCTCAATTTTATGCTCTGTGTATGCTCTGTTTTTCTTCCACTGCCTAACAAGTGGTATCAGAGTGTTGAGTTGAAGGATATGAGAGTGAAGGAGAAGAGAATATCTTTGTTGGATATCAGAGCAGGTTAGTCGAGCGCAAAGTTGAGGAATCCAAGAGAAAAAGAGAAAGAGGACCATATGTCGTTGGATCAAAGTTAGGCAGACCGTAAAGAAAAGGAAAGTATGTTGCAGGGAGGAGTGATAATCGTTAGCCTATCGCTCGGCTCCATAAGTCATGTTGGAGGGGCGATAGTAGCTCTCCAACTTGGCATCATCCTGTTTTCCTAAGATCATCCCTCCCCAGCCATTGAGAGAAGCGCGATAGCCATTTCTGGTAATTATCGCCCCCTCGCATTATGAGAGGAGTGATAATATGAAAGGCTAAGAAAATCTGTATGAAGTGCAGATTTCTAAGTTTAAGGTGGAGAAATTCAGCAACAAGAATTTACTTTTGAGCTATGGAATCTCAAGATGCAGGATTTTCTTTAACAGCAAGGCAACAATAAGAGAGGTGATGGTTGAGTCATCGTGAAGAAAAAAAAATGTATTTACTTTGGAGTTGTAAAAATTATTGATTGCATGGAAATGAGCATATGTCTGTAATACCTACATAGGCATGTGTACCCCTGGTTTATTAGGTCACCTATGAAAAGTCTAGACGTAGATTTAGGTAGATTGAATATGTAGGGGGGCATGTATGTTGGGTTAAGCTTGACTCGGTGAAAGAGTTAATGAGTTAAATATGGATTTTAGGTCAAAGCATGTAGTTTTTTGGGTCTATATTTTTTGGGTAGCACATGGTATTGTGTCCATCGATTGCATGTCATGAAGCCTATAAAAGGCTTGGTGAACTCCATTGTAAATGGGCCTGGAGGTAAGTGGTGAAGGCTTACTTGGTCGGCTTGGTCGAATTTGATCAAGCGAATGTTCGTGTTAAGGTGGAGCACTGAGACTTCGGTGTAAAGTCCCTGGTGGTGAGCAACAAAGGTTCACTTGGGTTGGTTTGGACGGATTTGGTCAAATTTGTTCAAATACAAAGTTCGAGGTGGAGTAGTGTGTCCAGGTTAGAAAGGCAGGTCTGTAGAAAGGTTGATGTGTTGGCAGGTCAATCAAGTGTTTGAGAATATATGATGAAGGTAGGTTCATATACATGGAACTTGGAAAGTATTGCAAGGAAGTTGGGATTGAATAGGCATGTTCAGTAATGCGAAGTTGCAGCAATAGTTATGGGCAAAAGTGGTTGTGTTTTCTGGTAACTTGGTCACCATTGGTTACAAAAGACAGGAATATTTTGGAAGAGGTATGAACAGGTCATTTGGTGATTACTCAAATGTGAAATTATTTGGTTGTGATGCTTATGTTTTTATCAACATTTTAAGTAGGACCCAGATCAAACAGGTAGATCTTTCATATGGTGATGATGTTAATGGATGCAGACTGTGGGATCCTACTACCCACAAAATCATCATGGACATAGATTGAGTGTTTGACGAATCTCCTTTTATAAAAATAGACATAGTAAAAGATGAAAGGTTCAAAGCATGACTGGTAGCGGAAGGGGATTTGGAAGGTATTGATTTCCATGAAAGTTTCTCACCGGTTGTTAAAAGCTTGTTTGTATTTCAAGTTGTGTTAGCACTAGTTGTGTTAGTACAACTAGATGTTAAAATCGATTTACATGGAGTTTTTTTGGATAAGGGG
>ML801734.1:16643-28278 GCA_009831015.1 Picea engelmannii | reverse complement strand
TGTACAGAGTTCCAAACCAAACTCCCTTCATCAACACCATTGCTCCTCAAACCATCCTGCAAGTTCCCTTTTCAAAAATTGTTTTTACCCCTGCATCTTCCATTTTGCTTACAGAAATCAAATTTCTGGCCATACCTGGGATGCGTAGAACACCAGGCAGTGTTCTAATCCTTCCATCTATGAGTCTCAACTTGACCCTTCCTCTTCCTATGATTCTGGTTGTCGAATCATTACTTAAGAAAACATTACCTCCATCATACTTTTCATATTCGCAGAACCACTCCCTGTGGGGAGTCATATGAAAGGATGCACCAGAGTCAATCAACCATGCCTCATGATCTGCATGTGTTCTTGAAGAGGCCAAGTACACATCCCCTCCTTCTTCCTTGGAGGTATTTTCTTCTGTAGAAGAAGATTCTTCAGATCCCTTCTTTTTCTCAACTTTGGATCTACACAGCTTCTTGTAGTGCCCTTCTTTTCCACACCTCCAACATACCCTTACAAACTTTCCAGGAGATTTAGATCTACCCTTAGACTTAGATCTCCCACTTGAGAAATTAGATCTATTTCTTTCCTGGAAACGTCCTCTTGCAAATAATGTGTCTATTCTATGTCCTTCCATATTCTTTCGCCTCATCTCCTTCGACAACAAGGATGAGACCACTTCTTCAAACTTCAAAGAAGTTGTATTACTACCTATGGCCACAACCAGACTATCCCACGAGTCTGGTAAAGAACACAACAAACTGATACATTTATCTTCATCTGAAATTCTAATTTCAACTGATACTAACTCACGTACCACAGTATTGAAGGCATTCAAATGCTCTACCACCGAGTCTCCATCTCTCATCCTCAAGTTATAGAGCTTCTTTCTCAGGAATAATTTATTTACCAGGGACTTAGACTGATACAACTTCCCCCACTTTTCCCATAAATCCTTGGTTGTAGCTTCCTCTGACACATTCAGTAATACTGAATCGGAGAGACACAGTCGGATTGTGCTCTTTGCCTTCTGATCCATCTTTTTCCAGTCATCTGCAGAAGTTCATGTAGGTGCAGTACATGGATCTACTGCGATCCACTGATCTTTGTCCACCAAAAGATCTTCCATATTGAACTTCCACAGCTCAAAGCTTTTCCCATTAAACTTCTCGATCTCCATCTTCGAATTGCTTTCCATTTCTTTTCACCTGAAAAAACAATACCGTAAATCTCCCACTGTAACAAGGGTTATCACAATCCCAAACCAAACCCTTGACCACAAAGGCGTCCCCCTGAAGCCAATAAAGCTCTGATACCAAATGTAAATTCTAACCTTGTACAATGTCTACTGTAAACAGATATTCAGAAAAGATACAATGGAAAATACAAACATTACACAGAGATTTTTCCCCTGGAAACCCAAACTAGGAAAACCAGCATATATTATATTCATTCATTGTGTTACATTGTTTAAAATACAATATACATATAGGAGCCAGCAGAATCCAAAACCCTAACCCAATGACCTGGATTAGTCCAAAAACCCTAATTCCTTAACCAGAAATAGAAAACCATCGGCAAAAACCATGTGCCGAAAAAATGACATAAATACATGACACGTTTCCCAAGGTAGATGTCACGTTTCCCGAGGAAAAAAAAAATTCGGGGGCGTTGCCCCCAAACCCCCATGCAGGGAGCTCCACCCCCCTGCACTCCCCTCTAACCCTCCTGCGCGCCTGGCGCATACACTCAGACACTACTACTTGTGCAAAGAATATAACACATACCCAACAATAAACAAATGCCAATAGGCATTACTAAACTCTTGAAGGTTTCATTTCTACCATTAATGTCAGACTATATTATATATCTAAAAGGTAATCAGTCATATGACCTGAGATGCTACCTCACTAGCAAAAGAAGTTTATTTCCTCTATATGCCTTCACCAACCTCCACTCGAAGGAAACCGTCCACCATGATCTGTTGTCCAACCTCCTTTTTCAAATTCCAATTTCAAGAGGCCAACCATACAATCGAGCCCTGGATGGGGAGAAGTATGAAGATATGAGGAGACAATTCCATTTGCATAAGACAAGGAAAAACCTCTTTGAAGCTTCACGTTCTCTCCCATGATAGCATCCACTTCCATAATTGCATCTCGAACAGTTGTCTCCCTAGTTAGTTTAAGATAATGTTCATTTCCTCTAGGAGCTTTGACATATTGTCTCAAATTTTGATAGAATCTTGGGTAAGGCCTCCATGGTCAATGTTGATCTTGCCATAGAAAGTGCCAGATATTGGAATATTTTGATCCCGGCAACAAAATTTGTCTCGTAGTTTAGTTCAATGACAACAACTACTTTCTCATCTTGAGCCAATGCGAACAGCCCTTCAGAAACAATATAGGACCCATTTTTTAATGCACCTGCAATACCCTTCTTCCTCAACTATGTATATGCAACCTCGAGATCCCAGTTGCAATCGATAAGAACAACTTTAACATCTTTCATCAGTACACTTGTGGGTGCATTCGACACTTGGAAACTTGGCACTTGCAAACAAAAACCCTTGACACTTGTAAACATGGCGATTTTTGGATTGCATTCAATGAGAAATATCCCACATGATGAGGAGAATTGAAAATTTGTTGTTTATATGCACTAATGGTTCCAGGATTCATCGACGCATAGTGCACTAGATCCCTCTCCTTGGTGGCTTAGAGCTTGTTCTATGTCGAGCTTTGTTGTGAGCATTGATTTGTGACTTGACCTATGATGAATTGTTGGCTCTTGAATGTATGGATATTTGGCCTTGCTTGACCCCCCATTTATTTTTATAAATGAAAAATCACAAGAATGCCTTTGAACACTCTCCCTAGTAATCGAGCTTGGGTGCTCTATAACATAGATATTGGCCTCACAGACGAATATTATTTTTTACAAGAACAAGCCACAATATTGTTCAATAACATAAGAAACTTGGATATGGCCCAAAAACAAACCTAGTGAAGAATTCGAGGATTTTGGGAAGTGATACAAAATCAGTGAAGAGGTTATAATTTTGACGAGATCATATTTATGATGGCGCTGCAAGAATTCCTTTTTTTTGTAGCGCACTTGTTTTTGTTGTATGCGCTGTTGGAACATGGTATCATATTTAAAAAAATTCCATTGTAGATTAGGGTACTAACACTAGCTCCCTTTGGGATGGTTCTCTCCCTGTGAGACACCAAGAACTTGCAAACCATCGTGCCTTAGTTCACTACTGTAACTCATCCCTGCAACTGATCGATTGAAAACAATCTTTGGCATAATGAAACTGCTCATATCCGCTGAAAGAAATTAAAAACCAAACCACACATTGTGCCAAAACAACTCTGCAAAGCCCAAAGAACCAGATACCCAACCATCAATTTGAAAATAAAAATTTGGATCTGCACCAGTGTTTTTCCACTGGGCTATGGAGTCAATTATCCATGCTAATATACAACAAGATAAAAAAAAAATTACTTGGATGTGATCGTATTCAACCATCCTACCTTACTAGCAGAAACCAAACCAATCAGGTGAGGACAAATTTCCAAAAGAACCGTTCAAGAAACAAATTGATTGGTTGAATATTTTACATGTGCTTAAGCAAAAATCAATCTTGGAAAGAAATCCATGGCTCACCAGATAATAGAGCCTTATAATCCCAGTGAAAAAATGATAAAAGATTTAAACTTGAAAAACCCTCTAGATATGCAGCCATGAGATCATAAAGATCATGAAACATTACTTTTGAATCAATAGTAAACACATAATCTTCTAGCTCCAGATGAATATACTACTTTTGTGAAAAGTACAATCCAATAGTCAAGATACACTCTACTTGTTCTGCTGAAATTAGTGCATGAATATCATTTGTTTTATGTCAGTGAACAACAACATCTTGGATAGGATGATTTCCTTCATCTATTTCTCCAACATCATATTCATACTCATAAAAAACAGGCTCATTGTTGCACGGGTCAATGAATGCTGATGTGAAATTATGTTCTTCTCCATTTTCTGTTGGTGTTATATAAATAAGCTCAACAATGCCTCTTTCACTACCTTCCAAAATCTTAGATTCAAAGTTGTCAAAGAGAGGTTGACTTCTGCTCAAGTCAATGGAGGGTAATATGAAATTTTTCTCTTCTCCATTTTCTTATTCATCATATACAGGTTGACTATAAAAAAATTCTAAATTTTGAAATTCACAAAATTTTGTTTCATGATGCTCTTCAAAGAAAGAACACAAATGAACAACCTGGTCTTTTGGAACAAAAATTTCATTATGACAATAGCTTCTAGAACCATCCAATAAATTTGTTGTCATACTATCAATGACACTATCATCAACAACATCTTGAAAAACTTCTCCCTGAAAAGAAGAATGAGGGAAAGTTTCATGAATGATCAAATCTTCTTCATCATCATAGGATGGAGACTTTTGATTGATTTCAAATGAAAATGATAAAAAAAATTGTTCACCAACAATATAATCTTCAATAATTTCTTCACTAAAATACTAGTATTCACAAACATTTCCAGCAGCAAATTCTTCATGAAGAGGCCCATTCAAATGGCCATCAAAACTGTTAGGAGCATTATGAGAACATTCCAAAATATCTTCATTGATCTCATCACTACATCCATCCTGAAATTTTTTTCTAAGAGATTTAAATTGCTCACAACAATCATTCAAGAGGCACTCGACATGATAAATCCTCTTACAATATGAATGAAAAGCAGCATGGAAATCGTTTAATGATGAAATTCTAGAAACGGGAAGAGATCRGTACCATTCTTTTGTATCACCTTCCAATGAATACATAAACATCTGCATTAATAAGTCTTCATGATAAATATTCAGTTTGTCCATGTATTGATGAAAATCAAGCAGGTGTTGAGCAGGGTGATGATGATCATCTCCTYTGAACCTTGGAAGGTGGTCTATCCACTCATACACAATAGGCACATCATTTGGGAATCCATGAACAATAGAGAAATCGAATGGAGCGAATCTACAARCCAAAATTGTTTCCATGGCCTTTGACATCTTGGATCAATGGAGTCGGMAACAGATCCTTCCTTCATGGAGTCGCCAGGTGAATGATGAAGTCATAAATTGTGTCCAACCCCTTTTAATCATTAGGAGATAGAGTTGATCATTGTTGTTCTTCCCAGGGAAGATGTATTTGTTCCTTCGTCCCCGGCAATGGCGCCAAAATATGTTAGTCCCTAAAGTTGCACTTGATTGCTAAAGGGCAAGCTATGGAATCATCAAGTTATTGCAATGTATTTTTGTAAAGAAATATTTGTTTAGTAGAAAGGAAGATCACGTGGATCAAAAGAGATGAGAAGAGGTGGAATATCTAGCTCAAATCCAACTAAAACGTAGCATATCATAGGTCAAAGGCAAGCAATTGGACAGTAAACATTTAAAGAATAACATGAAATGGAAGAAGTAAACACTTAATGAATGTGAAGGCCATGCAATCTGCTCATCCTTCTACATTCATGGAGAATATATTCATACCAAAATATCATTTTAATCTAAATCAAAATATCTGAAAAGAAAAATACAATTTGCAGGGAATAAATAGTAGAATCTCTATTGTCAGTAGATCTGCAACTCTGTAATGACTAATGCATTGAAAGAATCATAATTGTCATCAGATAAGAAGAAAGAAAATCGATGGGACACAAGTATATTGTTCATAAACTTGATGCTCTGAGCATGAAAATGCAAAAATTACAAAGAATGATTTTACATCTTGGTCAAGACTATGGCCTCTACTCTCTCATCCTTCAATACCCTCTCCCCCCCCGCTCTCCCTTTCTACATTACAAAAGATAAAATATATATGAATATTCCTTAACTAACTCTTACAAATCTTGTGGAACATATATCTAACAATGAACTCAAAATAGATAAGGTCTCGACTCATTTGCAAGAAATCTTTGTAAGTTGATTTAATTTCCAATATATTTTCCAAAATAATGGTCCCTTCCTGAAGATGTGGATTTTCTTTGTTATCATTATCACCATATGGCACCATGTGAGCTTTGAAATATGACTGCCACATGCTCTGGAAATAATCCTTTGACCAAGATCCCATGCCACCTATGATTTCCTTCCTGGAAATTCTCATCGAAGTGCTAGATGGTTCGAACAAGTGTTTAATTTGGTTTACTAATATATCTTCTTTAAAGATAAAACATATTTCCAAACTTGGGCTGATAGACAAGTTATCAAGGAGACTCTATGCTCTGCGTCTCGAGGAAATCTTTTAATTTCTCATAATATTTGGAATAATATGAGTTACCAAAACATCCTTGAGGATAACTCTATATCTACAATTGATATGGTGTCCACATGTTCCTGATTCGAAAGAATTTTTAAACAGTCTAAATCTTCTAATGCCAGACAATCTGCCATTAAATCCGTTATCTTTTAACTATTGCCTGCAGAAAAGGATCTCTGCAGTTTCAATACACTTGTAGGTATCAATTCTTCATTGCATAATGATTCAATAGAATATATATCCTCTCCCTTAGCGCCTTGTGCTAATAACCTCACTAATTTGCAGCTCAATGGTTGACTTTCAGGGATTGAATAACAAAAGTGAAAAATCTTGGTAAATGTTACGATCCACTTCCTCAGGGTTAAATTTCCCAATAATATTATAGGTTCCCAAAGAGGGACTTTACCTTGCTTGGACACTTATCAACATCTTCCAGAAATTCTCCAGTTAAATTGGATTGTCTTCCTCCTTGAATCCAATACCATTACTCACTAGGTGAGCATAAATAAACAAATGCCAATAGGAATTCATGAACTCTTGAAGGTTTCAATTCTACCATTGATGTAAGACTATATTATATATCTGAAAGGTAATCAGTCATTCGAATTGAGTTGCTACCTCACTAGAAAAAGAAGTTTCTTGCCTCTTGATGCCTTCACCAACCTCCACTTGAAGGAAACTTTCCACCCTGATCTGTTGTCCAACCTCCTTTTTCGTATTCCAATGTCAAGAGGCCAGCCATACGAACGAGCCCTGGATGGGGAGAAGCATGAAGATATGAGGAGACAATGCCATTTGAAGAAGACAAGGCAAAACCTCTTCGAAGCTTCATGTTCTCTCCCATGATAGTAGCCACTTCCATAATTGCATCTCAAACAGTTGTATCCCTAGTTAGTTTAAGATAATGTTCATTTCCTCCAGGATCTTTGGATATATTGTCGTAGATTGTGATAGAAGCTTGGGTAAGGCCTCCATGGTCAATGTTGATCTTGCCACAGAAAGTGCCAGATATTAGAATATTTTGTTCCTGGCAACAAAATTTGTCTTGCAGTTTAGTTCAATGACAACATCTACTTTCTCATCTTGAGCCAATGTCAACATCCCTTCAGAAGCAATATGGGACCCCTTTTTTTTTATGCACCTGCAATACCCTTCTTCCTCAACTATGTATATGCAACCTCGAGATCCCAATTGCAATCGATAAGAGCAACTTTAACATCTTTCATCGATACACTTGTGGGTGCATTCTACACTTGGAAACTTGGCACCTGCAAACAAAAACCCTTGACACTTGTAAACTTGACGATTTTTGGATTGAATTCAGTGAGAAATATCCCACATGATGAGGAGAATTGAAAATTTGTTGTTTATATGCACTAATGGTTCCAGGATTCATCGACATGTAGTGCACTAGATCCCTCTCCTTGGTGGCTTGGCGCTTGGTCTATGTTGAGCTTTGTTGTGAGCATTGCTTTGTGACTTGACCTATGATGAATTGTTGGCTCTTGAGTGTATGGAGATCTCGTCTTGCTTGACCCCCTATTTATTTTTATAAATGAAAAATCACAAGAATGCCTTTGAACACTCTCCCTAGTAATCGGGCTTGGGTTCTATAACATAGCGATTGGCCTCACAGGCCAATATATTCTTTTTTTTTTTACAAGAACAAGCCACAATATTGTTAAATAACATAAGCAACTTGGATATGGCCCAAAAACAAACGTAGCGAAGAATTCGAGGATTTTGGGGAGTGATACAAAATTGGTGAAGAGGTTATAATTTTGACGAGATCATATTTATGATGGCGCTGCAAGAATGTCTTTTTTCTGGTAGCGCACTTGTTTTTTTGTATGTGCTGCTGGAACATGGTATCAGATTTAAAATTTTGCCCATGTAGATCAGGGTACTAACACATGCACTCTTTTGTGAACAGATTGTGTAATTGGTGGATCTAATTATAATCAGTTAGTCTAACTATTTGAGAGATGTTATATATACGAGCATACCCATAGAGGTGAGTGTGCAATATGTGTAGTGAGTGTGTGAGAGCAAGACGCAATACTGAGGTGTTGTGTGTGTGAGAGGAGAGGATGGTTGTATGCCTGGGTTGGCTATTGTAATTCTCCCTTGAATAATAAGAATATCGATTATCATTACCTGTGATTTTTTCCTGTATTGGGTTTCGACATAAATCATTGTGTAATTATTACCATGTTTGATTTTTTGTTCTCAATTTTATGTTCTGTGTATGCTTTGTTTTACTTCCGCTGCCTAACAATTATAGTGTTCACTTAGTTATCAATCTTTTATATTAAAGATCATTATATCGTATCATTTTAACTTATCTTAGATTTAATATAGTTATATTGTTCACTTTTAACTTTAACTTATCTTAGATTTAATATAGTTATAGTGTTCACTTTTAATTTGTTTGTTTAAAATTGATTGTTGCAATTAAATAGAGAGATTATAAAATAAAATAAAAATTAAATTAAAAAACATTTTGTTTTCTAATATTTTATTTGTTTATAAATAAAATTATGATCAATATTATTATATATTTTGATTATGAAAGTTGAGATGGTTAGTTCACGCAATTGAGTTTGTTAATACTTGTGAGTATCCATCACAAAGGATGGGCATTGGGATGGGTGGGCTACCACGTTTGTTATTACTTGTGAGTATCCATCATAAGGGATGGGTGGGCTACCACGTTCCACCCTCTAGTCCCTCCTTGTCACGTTACTAGTGTGTGATTCGTGAATCTTTACATTTGATGACGTTACGCAACCCTTTATCGTATTTTATGCGTCTTCACCTCTCTACGAATATGCTCCTCATCACCACTTCCCGTCGTCGTACAAACATGGTTCCATCACTTTCACTTTCCGTTATACAAACAGGGTTCCATCACTTTCATTTTCATCTATTTGACTTCTTCTTATTTTCTTTATTATTAAAGCAAAGGGCTGAATATGTTTTTGGTGCGATATAAATTTATAAATTATGGTGGAGAATTATAACATCCTTACTTTACCTACCAACCAAATTTTTATTGATTTGTATTATTTTTTATTAAACACTTTACACAATTTGGAAAAAGTAGTTACATAATCTCAAATTCAACACCATGTAATAACTTGGAAAAAGTAGTTACATAATCTCAAATTCAACATCATCTAATACTTTTTTGTCTTAGACTATACGCTCTAGATTGATAGGAAAAGATACATAGATCCTATCAACTTTAAAAACATCACACAACATCAAATTCTTTTAACACTTTGGAGCTCCAGTTTTGTTTAAAGTATAGGGTTATTTACTTCTCTATTGTTTAACACTTTTTTTTTTTACATCTTATTCTCCATTTTCCATTGTCAAGTTAAGTGATTTTCTCTCTAAATTCAAAAAACATTTGGTATTTTTTTTCAAGCAAGAGGGAATTACAGTATTGGGATTCTTATAGACTGTTGGAAAACAAGTCATGAGATAGATCTTATAGCATATTGCACAGTGGAGTGGGATAACTTATGTTTGGAACTTTCGTGTTTGGGCATCTAGCTTCAAGATAGAGATGACCAGCTTATGTGGATGAGGGGAGATATAGCTCGGGCCTCCTAACTGTCAAAAATGTATACTCATCCATTATAAACACCCTCTGGCATAATAATATTGGAGGTTGGAGGCACAATCTATGGACCTAGAACTTAGCACTTAAGATTAAGTTGTTTACATGGCTAGCTCTTGAAAACAAGATAAACACCTCGGATAATCTTGAAACAAAAGGTTGGGTTGGCCCCAACATCTACCAATTGTGCAACGGAGATGAAGAGACTATGATGCATCTCTTTATTAAGTGCCCCTTCACTTGACAAGTATTGTGACAATATCATTCTTGATCTTAATATAAACATTGCTTGGGAAGGGATTTCTTTATCATCTTGTTATGATATCTAGTCAAAAAGGGAACGTTACTATCAAAACCTCCCTCCCTTGGTCTGTTGGTTCGTGTGGCTAAAAAGAAACAAAAAACTTTTTGAAAATGGGATTCCATCTACAAGCACAGTCGCCTACAAAACTCTTGGTATGCTCAAAAATTGGACAACCATTCACCCAAGAAAAGAGATTACAAAGACCAAAGCCAAGACACATATTCCGGAGGATATACCCACTGGCTGTTTCGATGGAGCAATGCAATCTAATGGCCTGCATAGTGGTGTAGGGGGATTGATTAGCACCTTGATGAATTCACAATGCAGATGGACTTTCAACTGTGGCCCAAGCACCAATACCAGGGCTGAATTATTAGGTGCTTGGGCTACACTCCACCTGGCTTCTAGAATAAATATTGATGTATTACAACTATTTGGGGATTCCAGAATAGTTATAGATTGGTTGAACAACAAGGGAAAGCTACAGGTCACCACACTTTTGGGCTGGAAGGATAGGATTAGGCAGCTTCAATCTACCTTCAGGAAGCTAAGTTTCAAACATATTTACCGAGAGTACAACAAGGAAGTTGACTCACTCTCAAAGGCATCCCTCCGGAAAAAAGCTGCCATTGTCACCTACAATCTCTGGGTAGATGGGCATGAAGGTCCTCCCCACGTCCTAAAGTTATATTAGGACCGACATCTATAGTTTCTTAGTGATCCCTCCAGGCTGAGAGAAGGTTGCTACTTCATGCTTCATTTTTTGTGGATCTCTGTATCACAGCATAGAGACAGCCAGATCTTAGGTTTTCCCTCTTTATTGTTACTCTTGGAAATCAGTAATGTGCCTTGTAATAGCACTACACTTTGTTCATTCACTTTTGGTGGCCGAAAGAACTCTGTGGGCAAAAGATAACATTGACAGTGGAATTATTTTTGGAAATGTATTATCGGTAATGTATTTCTCGATATGAGAACAAAATTATATTTTAATATAATTGTGAAATTTTTCTGTGGAAAAGTTGAAGTGATTGTAAACATTGATATTGAAATAAATTAATAATCTCGTCCCTTGTTTGAAGTGATTGTAAACATTAATATTGAAATAAATTAATAATCTCATCCATTGTTTTTAATAGACTTATGGAACTTTATTCGAAGTTACCTTATGCTAGTATGCAAGTCCTAATGTATTATTATCCTTATGCCAATGGGGCCAACAACAAGGGGGTGGTGTCTTCTACTAACATAATGGTTGATTGGTTTTAGTTGAGTATGCTTACTTGCATGACCTTCCCATCTTTTTATGTCAGAGATGTTGTGTATGAAACAATAGTCAGATACATCTACCTTATGGTGCCTTGGAATAGCTTCTCCTCTTCTCTT
>ML801733.1:326905-341533 GCA_009831015.1 Picea engelmannii | reverse complement strand
CCAACCAACGCGCAAGTCCTCCTGTCAATTTGTATATCGTGGAAATATGGGTGCCATTTGTAGGACACAGAACAATAGAGTCTCAATTTTTAGCCCGCCACGCCGAGCACCCGCGATCCAAAAAGTGCCTAAGTATGGAATGCGGGATCCACATATGCTCTATAAAATATCATGTCCATACTTTATAAAAGTACATGTTTACTATGTATTGCTCGTTTTCCAGAAAATGTTTATATCGCTCGCCCGACCAGATTGTACAAAACTTTCTCGTCTAATTAAAGTCTACAATATCAATATTTATAATTTAGTATTGAAAATAATGTTTTTAGATATGTTAAATAGTTGATACGGATTTCCATGCATAATCAATGGAAAAATTGAACTCACCAGCCCTCAAGTCCATTTGTCAATCTGCATATCGTGGAACTCCGAGTGCTATTTGGAGGACACAAAACAATGAAAGTGCAATTTTGAGCCATCCAGCCCGCAGATCCTCTTGTGAATTTGTATATCACGGAATTGTGGGTGCTATTTGTAGAGCATGGAACAATAGAGGCCCAATTTTCATCCCACCAGTCCGAGAGCCCCCAATCCAAAAAAGTGGCTAAATATGGAATGGCGGATCCGTACATGCCCTATAAAAATTTCATGTCCATAGTTTATAAGAGTACATACTTAGTATGTATTACCTGTTTTTCGGAAAACTTGTAGGTGCGGAAGTTGGCAGATTCACGACTTCAGATTTCACTTAGAACCCGACAGCCCGAGAACCCGCCGTCCAAATAGTGGCTAATAATGGAATGAGGGATCCATACATGCTCTATAAAATCTCATGTTCATTGTTTTAAGAAGTACATATTTACTATGTACTACTCATTTCCTCTTAATCCTGTTTACAAGACACAAAACAATAACACTGCAATGTTGAGCGACCCAGTCCGCAACTTCGTCTGTCAATTTGTATATCGCGGGACTCTGGGTGCTATTTGTAGGATACGTAGGAATATAGGCCCAACTTTGAGCCCACCGAACCGAGAACCCGCAATCGAAAATGTGGCCAAGTATGAAATGTGGGATCCATACAAACTCTATAAGAACCTCATGTCCATACCTTGTAAGAGTTCATACTTAGTATGCGTTAGTCATTTTTTGGAAAACTTCTACCTACGGAAGTTGGTGAATTCACGACTTGAGGTTTCAATTGATTTTATATCACCAGCCTCATGGACTGCTTCTCCATTTGATATTGTAGGAAATGAATATAAACTGGCCCAAGCCCAATTGTGTTATTACATCAACATGAGGCCCTTAAAATTGAAATAGTCCGCAAATCCGCTTGTCAATTTGTATACCGCAGAACTCTAGGTGCTATTTGCAAGGCACGGAACAAGAAAGCCCCAATTTTGAGCTCACCGTCCTGTGAATCCATTGGTAGTGTTAGATAGTTCATATGGATCACCATTCACAAACACTCGCAAGGTTGGGCCTTCCAGCCCTGGAGTCCATCTGTGAATTTGTATATGGTGGAACTCTGAGTGTTGTTTGAACGACATGGAACAATAGAAGTGCAATGTTGAGTGACCGAGCCCACAAGACCGCCTGTCAAATTGTATATCACAGAACTCTTCAGTGTTATTTGTAGCTAATAGAACAATAGAGGCTCAGTTTTGAGCCCTCCAGCCTGAGTACCCATGATCCAAAGATTGGATTAAGTATGGAATGTGGGAACAACACATGCTCTATAAAATCTCATGTTCATACTTTATAAAAATAGATTTTATGTATTTCTCGTTATTTTTGGAAAATTTCTTGGTAAAGAAGTTGGTGGATTCATGTATTCAGATTTCACTTACTTTAATATCACCAGCTCGACCGACCGACCACTTCCATGTTTCATATTGTACAGACCTCCTTGTCTAATTAAATTGTACAATATCAATATTTAATATTTTTTTTTTGTTTGTTAATTTGTGCAGGACCTGTTGGCTACGCGATTAACCTGTGGCTTGAGAAACCGCGACTCAGGGGAATCTAAGCCGTCAAAATCACCTGGGGATTGCACCCGTCCTGAGCCACACCAACCCTTAACATGGTTGGATTTTTTTGTCCCCGCAGGTTTCGAACCGATGACTTTAACATCACGGAGTGGCTTAACAACACACTCCGTCATCGACTGTCCTACACCTCAGGGACAATATCAATATTTAATATTAATAATTTAGTATTCAAAATAATGTCTTTAGATAATGTGCAATAGTTTATAGGGATTAGCATCCATAGACAATCGCACGCTCGAGGCTGCCATCCCTAGAGTCTATCTAACAAGTTGTATATCGCGGAACTTCGAGTATTGTTTGTATGAAAAGAAACAAAAGGAGTGCAATTTTGAGCGAGCCACCCCACAGGTCCACTAGCCATTTTGTATATCGCGGAATTATGAATGTTATTTTTAGGCCAAGGAACAATGGATGCCCAATTTAGAGCCCGCTCATCCAAGAACCCATGATTCAAAAATTGGCTAAGTACATATTTAATGTGTATTACTCATTTTTCTCAAATTTTCTAGTTTCTCTTTTCTATATGCTTTTCTTTTTTGAAATGCGGGTTCCTGCATAGTTGGATTTAACATTACATTTCCATTGTTCCCCCACTTGCGACTAGAACTCGGACTTCCACAATTTACAAATTTGCAAATAAACTCCCCTTCATATCGTATACTTTCACTTTGTGTTTGCTTGGTCCTTTTTCCCAATGTCTCATGCTTTTATATACAGAACCCCAATTTCAGAAATATACAAATTTCCCTCTCGCCATTACCCTTCCATTGTTCCCCTATACACAAAAAGCAACCAAAATTCCACAACATACAAATTGATGGCCGATATCTGTCACTGAGATGCAATATGACCATCGACCCTTCATGTCTCTTGGATATATCTTCTGGCATTTTTCTTTTGTAACCCACCTGACCACTTTCCATACTTAGGTATTTCTTGGAATCGGTTTCCCAAGTTGGCCGGTGCATCGCCGAAATTCGCTATCACCACTGCCTTCGTACTTGTTTCCAGATATGCAATAATTAAGATTTAATGCTATTAGTTCATCTTGCAGGAACCGTTAAGATTGTTATTAATGTCCGGAAGTCCGGAGAAGATTTGTCATTACTATGAATTAAACTAATATTTGCGCACAAGTATGTTATCCTTTCCAAGTATTCATTTCAAACACGATGTAATTTGTTTTTTGTGCGTCGGTGGGTTGGCGCTTTTAAGAAATTTCTAATTCTTAATATCTCTTCACCATCACCACGACCTTCACACTTTTTTCTAATTGTGCAATTAGTGAGATGTGATGGTGACAACTCATTCCACATGAACTATGGATATTTTCATTGATCAACGAAAGGCTCGAGAAGATATTCCATTGATACACATTAAACCATAATTTGCGAAGGGTTATATTATGCCTCCCCTATTTTCGTTTCAAACATTGTCTCGAGAAAACATAAATTATTAATAACTTGTGGCAGCAGTTTTGTCCAGCCATAGTAAACACATTGGGGCATAATGGCTAGAGGTTCCATTATTCCAGGGCATATTCTTACTACTCATCTCCCTCCGGGCAGGAGAAAAAAAATAGATGGTGACTTGGTACATCGAGATATATATTTCAAGCTAAAGAATCCCCAAGGCAACCCTGCCTACTTAGGGAAGCTGCCTAGTTACATTCATGGCTGACACACAAGTTGATTTTATGAATTCTGAGCCGGAAGAAGATGATCTGATGGCCGAAGAAATGACAATGGATGATGGAAATGAAAAGAATCTTCCCACTCCTATGCCCAAATTTAAATCAACCATAATGGATAGAACTTCTCGGCTCGGTGATGGCGGTCCTGACAACACCAAAAGGAGTTTCATAAAATAAATCGATGGTAAATGTAATAGCCACTTTGTATCGCGAAAGTAGGAATTCCAGAATTCCAAATTAGTCATTTTTGGGTGGAAGAGTTTCACTATAAAGAAATGAAATGTTTATGCTCCCAGAGATATATTTCAAGCTGAAAAAATATTGATTAACATCTTCAGGAATCAGGTCCAAAACTGTCACTGCTGCAAGGCATTTTTCTACTAATCATCTCCTTCCGCCCAGAATGGATTAATTTGGGCCTCTAGAATTGCACACACAGCTTGTGTTCCTAAATTTTTTTAGACTATGCAGAGGCGGTTTCAGCTAAGGTCTATTCCATTTTCCCTGCAATGTTTTTCCTCTTCTTCCTGACGGGAAGCTTATGAAAACTATCAATTTCATCACAGGATGATTTTTCGAGGAGAAAACTGCGATGATCTTTCATACTGTGGATCTCATGTCTGTGTTTGTTGCAGATACATTCAATGCTTTGGCCTGAAGAACTAGGTCCAATTTCTAAGGATAGATGTACAATACTAGGTGTTTTTCTTATGTTTTTACATGGATTTGCTATTAAATTTTTTTCCTTTGACTCTTCCTTGCTGCTTCTTTTCTGGATTTAACGCATGTTCTCATTGACATGGTTTGGTGCTCTCGTACTTCTTCGATAGTGTGTTTAATTAGGTTATTTTTTTTAATATGGAACATCTAACAATTATATGACAATGTATTGTGTTAATCCACCAACCTTTTATGCAAACAAAAAATGGAATGCACAGTTTCAAACCAACATTCAATTCTATTCGTAATGCAGATAGAACATAGCAATATTAGTGTACAATGTTGCAGCAAAATCGTTATTAAGTTTCAATGCTAACAACCCATAATGAAAGAAGTTTAATACTTGAGTTAATATGTTGCATTCATGGAACAATGTATCAAGAACACAGTTACACCCACACGTTTCAATAAAATCTAATCTTCAACAAAGCATTTGTTGTCAACTAGTAGAAAATGAAGTTTAGTAGTTAAGTTAATATGTTGTAGTCATGGAAGAATGTATCAAGAACATACTTACACACACGTTGCAATAAAATATAATCTTCAACAATGCATTTGCTGGCGATTAGTAGAAAATGATGGTTTTACAACAATGGGGCTTCTTTGAAACCAATTCGTGCTTATGAAAACTGCCTTCCTCCTTTCTATTTCCCTACTCTTTTATTCCCTATAGTTTCTCTTCCTGGTTACTTAATCGTTTTTCTCGAAAATGCCTTGCCGCATGGCTTGCTGGATTCACGCGTTTCCAATGACCGCTTCCCATTTCTTTAAATTGACCCTACCACATTTGCGGCACATAAGCTATATTAAAGGGAAAAGCATTTCCTCTATAGTTTTGTGTCCTGCAAACAACACCCACAGTTTCGCACTATACAAATTGACAGTCGAACTTACCAGTTGGCTTGCTAACAGAATGCCTCGGACTTCCACGATATACAAATTGACAAACAAAGCATACAAGAAAGAACCAAGTAAAATCGTGAATCGTATTCCTGGTTCACACTTTCACTCGTTCTCTTTTATCGCGACATAGACTGAAYGCTTCCCAATTCCATACCCAGAAACTTCTCAGACCGTGAATTCTCGGTAGGCGGGCTCTGGATTGGACTTTTGTTGTTCCATGGCCTGTGAATAGTATCGTCACTTCCGYGATATACATATTTTCAACCRGTCTTAGATCATACCCTCTTTCGTATTACGGTCCACCTATCATGCCCTCATCCGTGGTATACATTTTGCACTSAAAAATTMTGAGAAATATAATTTAACCGTCGGTTCCTCGCATATTTTGTGGAACTATTGTCACCCCTTTTGAATCCCGTCTATCTACWTTTTATACTTTGCCATTTCTTCAAAATTATTTGGTCGATCGTTGGTTTGGCGGGTTGAAGAAATATTCAGTTCCTAGTCGTTGTTTCCTGTGCCCACGCCCCTTTTCAATTAGTAGTTTCCAATTATATACAAGATCTTATTTCTAGGCATGCAATTAGCAATTTCCCTATTCCATAGTTAGCCACTTTGTCGGAATTCTGCAAATATACAAACCAGTCATTGGACTGCCCCATCATTATCTCTTCCGTTTTACACATTTTGCAATAAAAAATTCTAATACATGAAATTTGACCGTGCAACACTCAGTTGTCCTGAGTATCCCCGTAAACCTTTTTTGAATCCCGTTCGACTGGTTTTCAAAGCTTTCCATTCTTTCCTTGCTCTCCGCCGTCTCCAACACCTTCACACTGGTCTATAATAATAATAATAATAATAATAATATATATATATATACATATCTTGTTTCTAAATATGGAATTACTGACATTTAATTCTGACAGGTCATCATGCAAGAACCGTATAAATTGTCATTGATTGGCGAAAGGCTTGAGGATATCTCGTATTGATGCACATTAAACCAAAATTTGTAGGGGAATTATATTATCCCTTCCGAGTGTTGATTTCAAAATCATGAACTCTCATTTGCATGTCGTGGCCTTCGCACGTTCAGGAAACCTCCAATCCTTAATTGATCTTCGTTGTACCTGCCACCTTTGCATTTCTAAATATGAAATAAATAAGCTTTACTGCTAACATTTCATCATGCACCACCCATACAGATTGTCATTAATCAGCGAAAGGCTCGAGGAGATTTCCCATTCATCAACATTTAACCAAGATTTAGTAGAGAGTTACATTATCGGATCTAACTGTTCATTTAAACCATCATCTATAGAAAACCAACGTTCTCATCAACCTATGGCATCAACTCGACATCATTTCTGTGGAGATACAGTCAACATCTTCAGGTGTGAGGACCAGAACTTCCAGATGTCCAGGTTATATTCTTATTACTCAAGCTCTGTCGCAGAGAACCGAGTAATTTGGAAGTTTGAGATTTCTCATGCAGGTTGTGTCCCTGACATTTTTTACTGTAAGGACCTGGTCTCTTGGTGCGCCGATAAATTTATTTTCGAGAAAAGAATTATTTCACTATGGGACCCCTCTTCTGTTTCTTTGTCACCTCAGGTCTTCCGCCAGATGCTAAAATTGTCGGAGCCAACATTGACGTTCAGAGGAGAATATTGCAAACAGTTCCTAGCATAGCATAATAATGGGTTGGACCTCTTGCCCCATTTTTTGGAAAACCCGCTTCTAGTTCCTGAAGATATTAGAAGCATGTAGGTTAGTTCACTTAGAAATCCATTCCACGAAATTGCCTGGCTGTTTACAAGAATAACAGGACAAGAGTCCACAACAACTGTTTCCTGGATGGCTCTTTATATTTTTCATTTCACAGTCAATGAACAAGCCATTTTTTATTAGGGTAGGTTAATTTCCCATGAAATATGTTCCCAATTGTCAATCTACAAAAGGGAAAATAAATTTTATATGTCGTCCTATTTAGTTTTTGCAATAGTGCATTCCTGTCGGTTTCCACAACTGTCTCTGTCCAAGAATGTCAACTGTGAATTCCACCTAGTAACATTCTGGTACCAGGCCTTGTGGAAACACAAGGATTCCCACTATTTTTATGAGGTTTTTAATGGCCTCATGTTTGTTTTCAAAGTTTTGTTGTTAGGAGAATATGCTCCCCGCATATCTGAACATGCAACTAGTTTTTTGGACAAGAAGGGGACACTCGAACATTTGGATAATTACACTGTCATAAGAATTTTTGGCTCCACAGAACAACCTGCTCTCCTTCCATGTCACATTCCAGACATAATGTTTGTTGTAGAAGTAGCATGTCAATATAACTACTGGTTCCATCTATTCCAAAGAAAGAAAGAAAAAACAGTTCATTCCTCTGCCTTGGAAAGTAGGGGAGTTTGTGTTGAAAAACGTTAAAAAAATTGATGATTTCGTAGCACATTCTACCATTTCCAACCTGAGATATGCTAAAATCATAAGAGGGTTTGACGCCTATAATATTTTTCGACAACATTTACAAAAACTTGGCCTCGATGATTCCTTTTTAAAAAAGCACCTCTCCAAAAATAGAGACAGTGCCGACAACGGTTCTACCTCTGATGTCGGTGACGTAGACATAGTGCAAAGCTGCACTAAATTGTACACACAATAGGAGAAAGGCCCCGGTGACAAGAGTGTTCAATCCGCAAATACCACTCCAAAAAGTACGACATACCGGAGCATATCTCCAATGGCCCACCACAACAACAAAAAAACTCAGATTTCTTCAAACGAAGGAGGAGATAACGACCCTCCTCACTCTAAAATTGATATTTCTCACAAGCTTCTAGTAGAGAAGAAGAGAAAAAAAAATGTGGGGCAGGTAGAAGAGACGAAAATTCAGAGTGAGAACATGGAACTTGACACTGATCTGAATAGCATGATGTGCTTCCTTGATCATCCCAGAGACACCATCAACCATAGCCATCCAATGGACATATCTGTTATTGAAAATTTTGACGAAGATGAATCCTTCATCTTTCAGAGCATTGTTTTTGATAACCAGTCCAAAAAATTGATAATTGAGAAAAAAGATGTTAAAAATAAGAAAGGAAAATCTCGTTCATAGGTTGACCTTGCCAACATGCGGCCGCCCCAAATATATCAACTTCACACCACGAGAAAAGAAGCACTTCATGATTCCATTGGAGGAATTGAGACCGAGAATTCCAGACTGAAGGACCAGGTCAAGGAATTGGAAGATGCTTTCATTTCTATGCCATTGCTTGTCAATCCTTTGGCAATAACCACTCCTGGCATCCCTGCAACCAACATAAAAGCATCCTCCACCCTGCTCTCATCCTATAAAGGATATGTGGAGAATAATATCAAAAAAAGAATGAAACTAGTTACCAAGGCATGGAAAAGATCACAAACCATCACTTCCCTTGGAAACAGGGTACATAGTTTTCTCAATCATTTGCAGGCGAAGTTAAAATATGAAGAAAATTTATTTTTAAAAATGATCATTCCTTTTGGCAAGATTGTCAACAATATGACATAAACAAAAAGAAGATAAGAAGGTCTTCCATCCAAAAACTGGATCAGTCAATTGAATTCATGTTGGAAAGAAAAAGTGAAGAACTTGCATCTCATTGTTCAGTTACGTGAACAAGCCATATCGAACAAAGATAAATTATTCACAATGCTGTCAAATATAGACTTAGTCGGGAAAACCAATGACTTCCAAGACCATGACTTAATATCAAACTCCTTTCCCTTAACCATGAAAGAGTTCGATAAACAGGTTTCTATGTTTAAGGCCTTGTCTCTGGAAATTTTTTACAACATCCTTCAATTTGATCAAGTTCACGTCCACGACTGGCTAGTCAAATATACAATACAGAACGAGGAAATTCATCAGGCTCTCTCTAATATTTCTATTGACCTTAAGAATTAGAAATCGATCTTTTCAACATAAAAATATGGAATGAGATCAACATCTCTCCAATGAGAAGCTACATTAAAGAATGGCTTGAAAGGAAATTGAAACAGGCCGTCGATGAAAGGCAACAGGTATTTGCCAGCATTCGAGCAGTCATCGAGGACATCCTTGAAACCGCAGTCGTCGGTGACATCAATGAAACGACAACCGCGAGAAAATATCCAAAGGGATCATATGTACCCTCACTGTAAAAGTATTGATCGCATCCTGCTTTGTTTATCAACCCAGTTATTCCAGTTTCTTAAATAGAGATGTACAGGCAAACACTTATACCTTTCCATTTATTTTTTTTGCAGGTATTGCACTCTATCTTCTTTCCACAATCCTATTTCTTGTACATATTTCTCTAATGTTCTGTGGGAGCCCAAATCCCAGTCTACATGAAAAATGCATTGAAATTTCGGTTTATATGTAACAGACTTTAATTTTTTTGTATATTTCACAATTTCCAGTAGTATGTAACAAACTTTTATTTTTTGACATATTTCAAATAAAAATGTTTTCTTATCTCTGTTTAAATTTATGTTTTCATACATTCTTATCTTTCATCAGTCTGTTTGACAAATGCATTTGTCATACTTTTTTATATGTTACAGACTTCTATTTTTTTTATATATTTCAAAATAAATGGTGCTCTACAATGCAAGCCTCATTTACAAATGCATTTAAATTTTTGTATTTCTGATCTCCTTTTAATTTTATGTCTTCATATATTTTTATGTTTCACCAGTCCATATGGAAAATGCATTTCAATTTCAAGATTTATTCTTCCACTTTCAACAAATTTGTAGTTTCTTATATAGTTTCAAAAAATATATGTTTGTTATATACTTTCAAAAAATAGATGGTGCTCTGCTTGCCAAGCGTCATTTTCTTTTTCCCCATGTTCCATGATATACATGTTGCACACAACATTTCTGTCATATACATTTTGCACCAAACACTTTGTTTCATTTATAGTTTGACCCCATTTTCCACAAATTTCTTTCTAACCTCATTGGCAGGGACTACACTGCCACACGGCCTTGTTTAGACCATGTGATTGAACGTGACTATGGAATTGGAAAGTGTGAATATTTAAAAGTATAAAAATAGGATTTTCATTAAATTTAAAGTGTGAATTTCTATTCGTAAGTATGGATTTCCATCATAAAATCTTAATATGAAATTTAATAATAATGTAAAAACTTTTACTTATATGAACAAGCTATACATACATTACTAAATATATAAGATTGAAGAGAAATAAAATAGAAACAAGGGCTGCATGGCAGCTTACTCCCCGCCAAGTAGATTTGGAAATGGGGATGATAGCTGACAACCTATAATTATTGATGACGATGATTACTGTGAAACATGAACAATATGTTAACTAGGGGCTAGTTTCATAGTCTTAAAAGAAATTAATTTGTAAATATTTTAAATGAAAAAAACTAACACTTGTACTGTCACAAAGATTGGAATTCAAAGAATTCAACCTAGACTCACAAGGAATAGAGGAAGACATGTTGCTCCATGACACTTAGTTTATAGATTTGTCATATGCAGTATTGGCCAAGATCTCTGACCACATTTTTACTTTAATGTGGATGTTGTATAGTTTTGGGATTAACCTAAATTTCCTTCAAATTAAGTTAAGCTAGCCAAATGCAAATTGCATTTTAAAAATATTCATTTTTTCTTTTTGAAAATAAACCTTTCAAATTTAATAATATATATTTTTATATAATATTTATTATATTACAAAATAAATATAATCTAAATAATATATTAGATAATAAATATAATATAAATATAATAATAAATAATATATTAGATAATAAATATAATATAAATATAATAATGCATAATAATAAATACATAGTACACACTTTTTATATTTAGATGTGGTGATTGGTGAAATTCATTGATTATGTAATTAATTCTACATATTGAAGGGAACAATAACATTTCAATTCTATCAACCAATTAGAAATGAGAAACACAGATATTTTTACTATATCCAAAAATATATATTTGTTTTCCTATGTTAAACATCACATTGCATACACAAATTTATGGTAAAAAGAAAATTAATGTGACATCAATGACACATAAAAAACAAACTCATTGCTATAGTCCCATGGAAGGGACTAATAAGTATGTAAGATTCAAGAGAAATAAAATAAAAATAAGTGGAGTTGTTGCATTGAAGTTTTATACATTTTCATAAATATTTAAAGGAGTGTACAATAAGGATATATACATTCAAAATGAAGGCTATGGATCCCTAATAATTTTAAGAATAGAAATTTATCTTAAAATATAGAAACCTAGCCCATTTTACTAGTTTTAAATATGCAAAGTGTAAAATGTTTGGCTAATTTTTGTAAAAATATTCAAATTTCTAAGGATTTTGTATAGTTTCTATAAAGTTTTGGATATTTTTAAGGTAAAATATTTTTATCCTATAGAATATGGGAGAACCATTTTTTGAAAAAGTGGAAATTGGTGAATCGTTTTTGGGGGAAAAGCATGGAAAATTAGCTCATGAGCCAAATTTAGTCCTTAAAAGTTTCCCTCCTATGAATTAATTTTATCTATAGCTAGATTATTGTGGAAATATTCATAAAAATCTCATCCCAAACCACTAGAGAAAGAGTCACTAATTTTAATTGAAGTAATGAATAAATTATCTACTACTAATTTATTATCTCTTATATGATACACATCATTACAATGTGACAATTATGGAAGTGTTTTCTCAAATGAAGGCACATTAATCATCATTGCTCTTAATCTATCTATCATATTCCATATATTGTCATTGTGCCTCAATCAGCGCAAATCTCTTCCCACATATTTTTATTGTACGTCCTTTCAATCCTCCCTTTAATGACCACACTAATATGATGGTAATCACATCAGTGAAAGTCATTCCTTATAAATATTTGTTTTCCCTCTTTATTTCCATGAGCTTCTACCTTCAAACCTCTACTTTGTATGTCTCACCAATAACATCTAAATCTCAATAAAAAATTCCCTTTTGCCTACCCACTCATATTGCACAATGTTAGCCTAACGACTATACTATGAGCATTTGTCCCTCAACAACAGCATCCTTTGAATAAAATTCTTCTCTAGGCTTGTTACAGAAAGGTCCAATTTAGTGATACACAATAATAGCACCCAACCTTAGCCATTTGAGGTCATTGTAAGACCATTTTGTCATTTTTACTCCCAAGAACTTAATAAGGTTGTGGTTATTGTTCATTGTTGAGGTCGTACCTTCTAAACCTCTGTTGATTATGGTGCATTTAATTGATGCTATTAATCTAGTGTGTTTTATTGCTTTTAAGTTATGTTTTGGTTAGTATATGCAAACTTCACCAGCTCATTTCCACTCACCACAATGATGAAATCCTTTTATTGTTTATGGGAATTATTAATAATCACCTACAACAACTTTTGGATTATGTAAAGCATACCCATGACACCATTGCACAGCTCGATTCCTCTTCCCCAATGAATCATTTTTAGCGAACAACATCCTTTGAATAAAATTCTTCTCTAGGCTTGTTACATAAAGGTCCAATTTAGCGATACTCAATAATGGCACCCAACCTTATCCATTTGAGGTCATTGTAAGACCATTTTGTCATTTTTACTCCCAAGAACTTAATAATGTTGTGGTTATTGTTCATTGTTGAGGTTGTACCTTCTAATCATTCTATATCTCGAGCATCAAACCTCTTTTTCATCCACCATTTTTTATATTGGTCAAAGAACTATGCTCTTTAATAGCACCAAAGACGAGCAATTATTCCAAGACAATATTTATTCTTTCACTAACACCTTGAACAAAAGAGGCCATAACTTGTTTCTTTTAATAACATGGCATTCAACCACATTTGTAGCCTGATTCAATGTTATGTAACCTTCTTTTTTTGAACATCTATGAAACAATGTGACTTCCTTTGAAATTTGACTTCTACCCTATCTTGTGGATATGTATAAATCGAACGATTTTTATCCCCAATATCCATTATCCAAATTGTATCCTCGCTAAATCTCTTGTAAATTTGTAATAAGCATGTAATTTTTTCTTTTTTGGGAAAAGTTGAGAAAACATCAAAAATTTACTTCGAAGTGGAAAGGAACCATTGTGATGGTTGGCCTTCCAATGTACCCCATTAAAAATGAATGTTGTAGTGAATAAGGACACTAATGGGGAGATGCAAAGAGAACTTGGGAAGCTTGAAGAGGAAAGATGAGATCCCAAAGAGTGCAACCTACTTAAAGATCAAAGGATGAAGGAGTCACCAATAATGTCCACAATGAGAAAAGGTGTCTTTGAGACATGTCCATAAAAAAATGAGTATTGATGCATGAGATTTTGAGCATGCATAACTCACCCTTTGTAAGGAATTTCTAGAGAAAAATAAACCCATGTTGATTATGGTGCATTTAATTGTTGCTATGAATCTAGTGTGTTTTATTGCTTGTAAGTTATGTTCTATTTAGTATATGCAAACTTCACCAACTCATTGCTACTCACCACAATGATGAAATCATTTTATTGTTTATGGGCATTATTAATAATCAACTACAACAATTTTTGGATTATGTAAAACATACCCATGACACCATTGCACAACTCGATTCCTCTTCCCCTATCATGTTCTACATGTGGAGTTCCTGCCATAGGTGGTCCTTTGCTTCTATGTAGTCTTGACAACAATTATTTTCCACTATTTTGGTAGTAGCTATGGGTGTTTACCATGCAGGTGTTCTCTAAGTCTTTAGAACTTGCTCTGGTACCTTTTGCTTTGTAAATGGTGGGCCCATGGCCTATTTGTTTTTCCAACACAGATCCCAATTGCAAAATAAGAAAAATATTGTCTCCTCTTTTCACTATTAGACTGTAAAACATTTCAATGTAGGAAGATTGTACCTCATAGTGCAATTTTGGGAACCATTATCATTCACCACATTTTTATCCCCAATATCCATTATCCAATTTTATCCAAAATGAGATAACAACATATGGGACAAGAATAAATTAGCAAGAGAAGAGACAAGAAGATGGTAGCCACTATCGAAAAAAGGAGGTATCCTAATCAAAATTGCAAACATTGTGATGTCAATGGGAACATGGAAGAGAAGTGCTACAAAATTCATCCAAAATTGTGTCTAATGTGGTTAAAGTCCAAGATAAACGAAAAGGATACCAAGACAAAAGAAGAAGTGGTAGAAAGAACCTCTGTTAT
>ML801733.1:312140-318177 GCA_009831015.1 Picea engelmannii | reverse complement strand
GATGTATAAAAAATATATATACATAAAAATATAACAAAAGAAATCCATAGAAATTAACATAAGCATATAGGTCCAAGCTTACTATACAAAAACATATAACAACATCATAATATATATACATAAAGATATAACAAAACAAAATCCATAAAAAATAACATAATGCATATAGGCCCAAGCTTACAAGATCAATATGAAAAAGAAATCCATAAAAATTAACATAACACATATAGGCCAAGCTTACAAGAGTGTCACTATGACAAAGTAGAGAGGCACTCCTTTTATATGATAAAATGAATATGAAAATGTATTTTGTAAATATATATATATATATATATAACTTTTACATATATATATATATATGAATATTTGTTTTAATTAAAGTTAAGAAAAATTATATTAAAAAAATTGAAACAAAGCTAAATAGTATAGAGAATATAGAGGAAGTTGACATAGTTCCTTTGGTGAACTAGATGAAATATACCAAAAACACATATTTACATACATCTTCATTTATAACCTTCTAAAATACCCTATACCCTATAGTTATAGATTTTTGAGAAGACACTTAAGATTCTTATATCACTTTACAGAACATAAAGACAAATGAAAAAAATGGTGGTTATTGGCTTCATCTTGTCCAATGTTGAATGGATGTGAATCCTTGTTTCCCAAATCCATATCTTCCATCATTTGGTGGACAATATCTTCCTCCTTGAGACCTTATTGGACTCATTTCACTCACATCTTGTGATTGGAAGTAGTAGAGGGAGATCCTTTGTTGAGGTTGCTGACCAAATTCCTTAAAATGGAGCATCCTACCTCTAAAGAATAAATTTGTTTCTTGTATTGAACGAGAGTATTCATAATCATTAATTTCTCATAGGTACATTGATGCTCATTTTCATGGAATTTAGTGGTCATAGCAAAGAAAAGTTTTTTTTTGTTGATGGATTATTTGTGCCTTATGAGAACCATGTGAATTCCTAAGCTTCTCTATAGTCCATGAATGAGAAGTGATATCCACATGAAGAATAATCTCATTTCCAATCCCAGTCAAAGGTATATGTTTTTCTACTTGAAAAGTTCAACCTTCCGAAGAAGGGTGAACAAAAGTTCCAAACACCATTCACAACAAACAAGGGAACACAAATACCTAGTTTCCATGGTTCAAGGACACTGGGACCCAAAGCTCAAGAATAACAGTCCCTAATAAGTAAACAAAACTAAATAATAATCATAGAAATGGACATAAAAATTATAAAATTCTAAAGTTGAGAGATGACAAAGCACCATGCATCCACCAAATTCATATTCACCATATAGAAACTCTAAGATACAATCCAGAAAGAGAGGGTAGTCCTTACTAGAAAGATTTTTCATCTTGGAGCGGGCCTCCTCTATGCAATGTTCCTCAAAGTTTCCACACAACACTCCATTATCCCATTTACACTCTAATAAAACATGTAGAGTGATTCAAAATTTTAGTCAGGATTTTATTTTGGCATGTGCAAAGTAGGGGGTCAATTCATTTCATATCTCGGTCCCTTTATTAAGTTTAAATGAAGGTGATGGTGTCATGACATATATTTTTTGGTAAAGTTTCAAAGTGTCTCCATAACCATTAGCATACAGCGGTTAAGGTATGTCTTGGGAAATAATACCCCATTTTTCCTAAGTACCCCAATGTTGAGCTTAGTTGCTTCATTAGCTAGAAATTCATCCCATCAATTATGTTCTCTTAGGACCTAGAAGAAAGAGACCTTTTGCATAACTTTTTTAGATTTGTGTTATTAGGGATGCTAACTATTATTAGAGGGAGTCTTATTTGTGAGATTCATATATAGAAATCAATGTCTTTGTTCTATATTCATTAACTGGAAGAAGGCCCTAAAGAATGGCATATGCTTTAGCCTGATTATTTGTAGAGTTCCCCAGAACCCAAACAAAGGTTGTTTCTATGTGTCCCTCAGGATAAAAAAAAAACCCCACCACACCTTCCACCCCTAGGTTTCCTTTGGACACTCCATCAAAGAAGAGAAGGGTGTATTTCTTATGAAATTACCAGATCAGAAGATCATGTTCACTCAACATAAGCTACCATGATCTGCTATGAATAGGCTTTCGAGTGATAATTCCTTGACAATGAGATGATGGAATGTTTTGAGAAATCCAACCTATCGCATCATGATCCATCCAATGAAGATATTTATTCTTATTTTCCCTTGAGTTAATGTATTCCATGAGAATGCATTTTTCTTTATCCATTATTGATCTAGGATTGTTTAATTCTTGGAGGAAGATTTCATATTATGAGCTAGGCTTATTTCCCAACATATAAATTTGGGAAGGGTATACTAGATTCTTTTTAAGGTTGATTTTTTTTTAAGGATCCCCTATATAATTTATTCCAATGAGAGAACATTTATTTCCAAGAGTCGGGGATTTGCTTCATGTGGCCAAGTCCTACAAGGATAAATGTGAGACTTTTTTTGAGAAGGTACAGTATAAGAATATGTGACAAATTAATTCTTCATTAGATAGGCATAGGACACACTTATATGGGCCTTCAATTCCCATTTTCTGAATATTTTCTATAGTCAAGCGCTTCCCATGAACCATAACCTAGCAAAAAATGTTGATTTTGGGGAGTCTGTCGATATGAAAAACATGTTTCCATATGATGTAGTGTTGAGGTAGGGAAAGAGACTATATTTTAAGAAAATAACCATCCTTGACACTGTAATCCAAGGGTCCCCATACCCTACAATTAATAGCATGAATATCATATGGGGAACAAACTTTAAGAGATTATAATAAAGAGGATACTAAAGGGGTTAAGTGGGTTGGATGTGATCCAAATAACCATCCCAACTAGCACCTAGAATCAAAATCCCATGATGAAATATCAAGTACAGATTTAAATCCATGGTTATCCACCCAAATATTTAAAGGAAGAAAATCACAGTTTTGTTCCAATGATGGATTTCCCATGAAAATTTCCTTCAAAATGTTAATCATCTTTCTATTACCTAGAATCCATGTTAACTTGATTAAACTATTGGGACTAGATCTTTTAGAAGTTTCCAAATATGTGATCCTCTCAAGTTTTCGAATGGATTGTCAATGTATTTTTATGGTTTCCATGGAAACACTTTTTGAACATAACCTTATTCCACCATTCCATCCTTTGAGTAATCAAAATCCAAACTAATTTGGCTCCCAGATCCAGATTCACAATAGAAGGATCTTTAATTACCAATTCTCCTCTATATTTGGGTGCTCTCATTATATTCCAGTTAACTAAATGGATTTATTTATCTATTTATTTATTTTAATTTCCCTCGTTGCCATAAGAATTTCCTAATTTATTGATAGCTCCATTGCATGATTCCCACTAGAGATAACATGTAAAATAACTAGAAAATTGGGAGAGATAAGAGAACCAAATTTGTGAGGACAACTCTACCTGTTGATTTCAACCTCTAGGAGCCCCATTGCTAAAATTCATATTTGATTTTGTTGATAATGTTGAGCCAAGATTTTATCATTAGATTACCCAATGATATCGACATTCCCAAGTAGTTGAATGATGTCCAAGACTCTTAACATGGAAACAATAAAATTGTAGAAATAGATTGAGGGAGCTGAGAATTTACATTCTATCCATGAATATGACTTTTACAATTATTGACCTTGCCACTTTAAGCATTTACAAATGATCTAAACCCTATTTGAAATAATTAGTGATGATTGTGAAGGAACTATTGAGAAGTAGAGTGTCATCGGTAAATTAGGAGTGATTCATGCTCTTGACACCAGTAACATCCCCATCATTACGACAGCACAACTAACCACACCTAGACGATGAACACACGCACACCAATCAGGAAATAAACAACTATGACTCCATGCAATAGCACAAGAGTAACTGGGCAAAACATGTGTAAAACATCAAGGGGAAATGACTACTTGCCCAACACAACAGGACCACACCTACAAGATAAGGGACAACATTTCCCTTCCTGACACCACGGCCTTGACAAAAGAAGACTAGAACCTCAAGGTGCGTGAACCTAATGCATGAAGGCATTCACCCCATGCGTCGAAGAAAACTTACAACGCTCGACAACACTCACACGGAAGGCACCGACTCCGGCCAAGTTATCATTCGCCACTATCCAATACGGTGCGCCATGATCCCCTCATCAGGAATCATGTCATCCCTAGATGATAGACGTGTCAATAACCTTGGCGCATTACATCCCAACGGGACCAAGGATTCAAGAAAATCCAACGCACTAGGATGTGAAACAAAAAACTTGAAGACTACGCCCACACACCGAGCAACTGGTCGACAAGACTCCTGATGATGTTACTCGAAGGAAAAAAAAAAACGTAACTTTTACGTGACTTTTCCAACACCCCAATCGTTCATCAAGTCTAAACTTGTCAAAATTACCATCTAATTAAAATTAATTAAAATCTAACTAGCATGTCTAATTTATAAATTAGTTATTAATTTACAATCAAATTGAAATTAAATACAACCAATTCAGCAAGTCTAATTACCATTTTCCATAATTGCCATCTAATTGACAAATCTAATTTAATCAATACTAAAACCATAAACTACAATTACCATCTAACTTAGCAGTTAACGTCATAACCAACATTAACAATATCTTGGTACAGGCTACAATTATCACATTTGTTAACGATAATAATTTGCAATTAGTCTTTAATGTACCCTCAAATTAACATGAAATGCAAGTCAATGGAGCCAGTCTAAATTATAAATTGGTTATCAATGTACCAGTCTAGTTTAACACTAAAGGAAATCAATTAAGTAAGTCTAAAATTTAGTCAATACTAAAGCTGTAAACAATAAATACCTCTATTTGGACAAGTCTATTTTATTTAACTACGAAAACTAAAGGTCGTGGTTGTCATCAATATAATTTGGCTAGCCATGATGTTAAATGTAGAGGGTGATAAATTCACATTATCCATTAATATAATTTCGGTGTCAAGCAATGTTAATAAATAAGAAACACATTCCACACAGGCCCTTATTAACGGAAACACATTCCTTGGGAGGGTAACACGCCAAGTCTCAAACAAATCACAGGCTTTAACAACTGGCAAAATCGCCAAGTAACAAAATACAATTGCATGCAAACCAAAAATTTTGTGGTGTCACAAGGCACAACCTCACTGTCAGACAAAGGAGAAACTCGGTCAACAGTGATACACACAACCCAAATTTGTTGGGTGAAAACCGGCAACCAAAATAAAACGCAGAGTTGCAATCGCCCTCCAGGGAGGATCGTTGTCTCAAATACTGGGCTCATTGTCGGGCACATTCATAGCAATCTGAATACTCCATAAATACCATTCCACGGAAGTGAAACTGATTAAACTGAAAATTTGCTATCATGGGAAATAAGGAAGTAGAAACATATTCTCTATAAGACGAAATACGCAGACAGGCCATTAAACAATTAAAAAAAAGTGTCTTGGTAATGATTTAACTCAAGGGAAATATAAGAGTGATGTCAAAAATAAATATAAAATCGCAATGCCAGTATTTATATTCATAAATGCCAAAAAATGCAGGTCAACACATTCGAAAAGCGTAGAGATAATAAAATGGACTGAAGCAAATTCACCATGCAGGAAAGGTATCAGATAGTCGTTTTGTAAAGGCAAATCGCAAGTGATGCACCCAGGCAACCACTTCAGTCTTAAGGATGGAAAAGTCCCATTAAATACAATGAATGTAGACCTAAGAAGTTGGTAAATCGCTAGTGATACTCCCAGCCATGGAAACACAACCGAAAAAGCGCAAAGCAATCAGTCGGGCTAAATAAGCAGTCTTAAAGTGGCATCACCAGAAGAATACATATATCAATGAAAATGCCATCAGAAAAGGGAATACACATTAGATACCATTTCTTTTCATTTAACTAGGAATCAAAAAAAACACAGGCACCTTAAGAACGCGTTTCTTTTCACTTGGCTGGGGTTCAAAAAGAAT
>ML801733.1:292140-309640 GCA_009831015.1 Picea engelmannii | reverse complement strand
GAGAGGGATGTTACATACACCCCCTCTTGGTCTAAACTTTGTCCCAAAGTTTCACAGTATAATTTCCAAAATAGTGTGTATCATAGTATCATAAGTCTATCTATCGAACAAAAATGGAAACTGGCGCATATCATATGCGTCCTCCTAGGTCGTCGAGTGCGGACTATTGCTTTCCCACTGGACCTTGACCTGATCTAGTATTCGACGTTGTAGTTGTTGAATGCGATGATCTAGAATACAGATCAGCTCAGCCGTGAGCACCCCCTCATCTGATACCTGCAAGGAACTCATATCAATAACATGTGTAGGATCACTAATATAATGTCTCAAAACAAATATGTGAAAAACATCGTGCATATGCCTCAAAGAATCAGGCAAGGCTAGTCGATATGCCACAAGCCCCTTTCTCTCCACAATATCGAAAGGTCCTATGAACCTAGAAGAGAGTTTAGCTCCCTTTCCAAACTTGATCGAACTCTTATGTGGTTTTACCCGCAAGAAGACTCGATCATCGACCTGGTAACTATGATCGACACAGTGTGCATCGACATAACTCTTCTATTGATCCTGCGCTTCTTTAATCCTTTATCTTATTGTTTTCATTTGCTCTTCCATTTCTTGGATCACTTCTGGTCCCACCAGGACCCTATCCTCAAGTTGATCCCAATTCAAAGACGTCCAACATGGTCGCCCGTAAAGAAACTTGAAAGGCACCATCTTAATGTGCTTTGGTAACTGTTGTTATAAGTGAATTCAACCAGTGGAAATAATTCTTCCCAACACTTCTGTTGGTCCATCACGTACATGCGTAACATGTCCTACAAGGTCTGGTTCATTCGTTCATTCTGCTTGTTAGTCTTTGGGTGGTATACAGTACTGAAATTAAGTTGGGTTCCCAAGGCCTCTTGGAAACTAGTCCAAAATCATCCAGTAAACACCGATCCTCATTTAGATATAATCCTCTTAGGTACGCCATGCAGCCTCACAATCGCACTGATGAAAAATCTAGTTATTTCAGGTGCCTGATACATCGTACGCACAGGGATAAAATGAGAACTCTTCATCAGAGTGTCGACTACTACAAAAATCGAGTCGTGCTTCCTTGCCGTTAGTAGAAATCCAACAATAAAATCCATCGACACAACCTCCCATTTCGATTCCAGAATAGAATGTGGTTGTAGTAATCCTGYTGGATGTCTATGTTCATCATTTACGTGTTGACATTCTAGACATCTAGCCACATATTTTACTATGTTTTCCTTCATTCCCTTCCAGAATAATAAGGGTTTAAGGTCTTCCCTCATCTTCATGACTCCTGGGTGAGCCATGTATACTGCTCTATGAGCCTTTCTTAGGATCAGGCTCCTCAACTCGTCGTTGGGTGGTACGTAAATCCAATTTTTAAACCTCAATAATCCATCTTCGTCAAATGTAAATCCTTCAAATCTTGGTACCATCATTGTGTTTTGTTCGATAAAACCCTCAACCTCTTTGTACCAGTCGTCGTCATGCTGTAAAGTTAGAATCTTTTCACGTATATTCATCTGAAGTGGCAACACCGAAAATATGTGTGGTCTTCAACTCAATGCATCTACCACTTGGTTCACTGTTCCTATTATGTAAGTAATCTCGAAGTCTTGCTCGCTAAGTAATTCTGACCAACGTCATTGTCGCGTGTTCAGGTCACTTTGCATAAAGATGTGTTGTAGTCCATAGTGGTCCGTCTTAAGTTCAAATTTTCATCCAACTAGGTAGTGTCTCCAAACCTTCAAGGCATAAATAATGGATATAAACTCCAAATTGTGTGTCGCATACTTCTCCTCATGCCTTCTCAGTTTCCTCGAGATGTAAGTGATCACTCGAACGTCTTGCATCAAGACTCCACCTAAGACTTCCTTGGATGCGTCAGTGCATACCAAGAAGTATGTGTCCATGTCAAGGACTTTTAGTATCAGTGTCGTTGTCAAAATCTCCTTGAGCCTCCTAAAAGCTTCTGCGCATTTCTCGGTCCAAACAAAATTCTTGTTCTTCTTATGCAACTCCATGATCGGATTTGCTATCTTCAAAAATCCCTCGATGAACCATTGATAGTATCCTATTAAACCCATGAAGCGACGCACTTCTGGGACATTCATCGGTGCAGGCCATTCCATAATAGCCTCGAACTTTTCTATATCCACGGATATACCTTCGCCGAAGATGACATGTCCTAAGTAGTGAATCCTCGATTGATAAAATGAGCATTTGGACAACTTCCCATACAATTTGTGCTCTCGCAGACACTGTAGTACTAAGCGCAAGTGCTCGTCATGCTCCTCCATCATCCGAGATTAAATCAAAATATCAACAATGAATACTTGGAAGAACTTGTCAAAGTACTCGTGGAACACCCCGTTCATCAAACTCATAAATACCCCTGGGGAATTTGTCGATCCAAACGGTAAAACAGTAAAATAGCAATGTCCAAACCTCATCTTAAAGGCGGTCTTAGGGACATCATCCTCCTTGATCTGCAACTGTTGATACCCTGATCGCAAATCGATATTTGAGAACACTGTCACACCGTTCATCTGATCAAACAGATTATCTATCCTCAGAAATGGATACTGATTTTTGATCGTTGCCTTGTTCAATTAACGGTAGTCAATGAAGAGCCTCCACGACCCATCCTTATTTCATATGAAAATAATAGGCACAACCCATGGTGACACACTTGGACGTATCAGTGCCAGGTCCAACAATTATTTTAGTTGCATTCTCAACTCCTGTAACTCCGGGGTTGACATCCAATAAGGCGTTCTCGCTATCGGTTCAGTCCCCGGTTTTAGGTCTATAGTAAAATCCAATTCTCTTTCTGGCAGCATCCTAGGTAACTCCTCTGGGAAGATGTTTGCATTCTCTCTCACCACAGGAAGGTGTTCTATACCTTCCGCTACTCCCTTATCGTTTAACACAAGGATCGCATAAATCTTACATCCCTTGTGCATGCTCTTCCGTAGTTGCAAGGAATAGATGAACCTCAGGAAAAATCTCAGCTTCCATCCTACAATCACGCATCTCTGTCCCTCATCATCGACCAATCTCAATTGTTTCATCTTATAGTTGAGTATCGCCTCATGCGATTCCAACCAGTCCATACCGATCACGAAGTCATAAGATCCTAAGATCATGACGTATAGTTTGGCCATGGTGACAAGCTCTCCCAGGTTAAGGATACAACCTGTAACATTTACTCCAACCTTATGTTTGGCTTCCAAATCCATCTCTATGAAGCTAAACCCATCCTGTTAGACTGCCTTTACCTTAATCCTTTTTAGCGCTGCACCAGAAATGAAACTCTCGGTAGCATTGGGATCTATCAAAATAGTAAGGGTTTGGTCAAGGACGGTACCTGACATCTTGAGCATAGTCAAATGGTGCTCTGCCTGGTGGTTATTCACCGTTGCATGAATCTGATGGGCCTTGCCCAAATATCCCATGGTTGTGGGTCCAACTGATCCATATGCTTTAGTCCTCTCCACTGGGTAGTCGCATTGGTAGTGTGGTTCCCCACATGTCCAACACCCCTCCTTTGGTCCAGTACTCCTGGTACTCAAAGTAGAATATGACGGCCCACTGGCCTAAAATCTTGGTATGTTCTATTGAACAGGCCTAAACTGTTGTTGCTACGGTTTACATTGTTGATGATGTTGTGGTCCCCGATAAGGTGTCTCCTTCTGAGGCATCGGTCGCTGAGGTGTAGTGAAAGTGGATCCCCTCTGGAAGCCACAATATCCTGGTGCATGTCTAGCTAGTGTTTGATGCTTCTACGCACCATATGACACCTTCTCTATTGTTCTCGTTGGAGTCCTACTCTGAACCCCACTAATAAGCTCCTCCTATGCTATGAGGGCCTTCTGGATGGTATCATGCAAGGTTTGAGGCATCAGAATCCTAACCTTTTCACGTAAGCTTCCATTAAGATCGAACACGAACCTGTTGAACTTAAGTTTCTCAGTATTAAGATGCATAGCATACCAAAGAAACTCCATAAAATAGGCCTCGTACTCGAGCACCATATGGCCACCCTATCAAAAGGCATTGAACTCGTTGAGATGACGCTCATTGAATTCCTCTGATAGGTACCTCTCTCGGCACTATTCCTCAAACAGTTCCCATAACACGTCTTTGATGGCCATGTTCAACTATGGTAGGAGCATCTTCCACTATAGAAGAGCACTCCCCTTCAGTTGAAATACCTCCATGCAGACCTTCATGTTGGAGTTATAGCTGCGAAGTGAAAATAACATCGCCATATTCTCCAACCATGCCTTGACGGCTGCACCATCTGGGGCACCAAATAACTCGAGAAATTTGACCTTCTCAAGTTCACGGTGAATGCTACCAGTATCGACCATAGTGCACGGTCGACCCTCAGGGGGTGTCGGTGCCTTGGCCTCATCTCTGTCCAAATGGATGATCAGTGCCTCAAACATCTATTGAAAATACCTCATCATTCCAACCACATAACCCACCGCTACCTACTCCTGCCCGACAACCTGTTCGTCTCCCTAGGGGTTAGACCCCTCAGGTGTGGATGCTACTGGAGGAATCGTGCCTCCTCCCCTAGCACCCCATCATCTGCCTCCGCGATGTCCTCTAACCATGATTACCTGCACAAATACAAGTCAAATCAATTAGAAACATTATAATTAAATCATAACAACGAAAGTCGTAGTGATCCCAAGTCGCGGATTGAACCCACTCTGATACCATATGTAACGTCTCCATCATTACAACTACAAGCGAAACAGAAGGTGCATTTTTTTTTATATTTTAGGTAGGAAGGCAACGACGACACAGTTAACCACACCTAGATGACGAACACACATGCACCGATCAGGTAATAGACAACTATGACTCCATGCACTAGCACAAGAGTAACTGGGCGAAACATGCATAAAACATCAAGGGGAAACGACTACCTGCCCAACACAACAAGACCACACCTACAATATAAGGGACAACATTTCCCTTCCCGACACCACGAACTTTAAGAACAAAGACTAGAACCTCAAGATGCATGAACCCAATGCATGAAGGCATTCACCCCATGCACTGAAGAAAACTTACAACGCTCGAAAACACTCACACGAAAGGCACCAACTCCGGCGAAGTTATCATTCGCCGCTATCCAATAGGGCGCGCCATGATCCCCACATCATGAATCATGTCATCCCCAGATGATAGACGTGTCAATAACCTTGGCGCAACACATCCCAACGGGACCAAGGATTCAAGAAAATCCAGCGCACTAGGATGCGAAACAAACAAAGGACAAGAAGATTATGCCCACACCCCAAGCAATCGGTCAAAAATATTCCTGATGACGTTACTGAAAGGAAAAAAATGCAACTGTTATGTGACTTCACCAACACCCCAATCGTTCATCAAGTCTAAACTCATCAAAATTACCATCTAATTAACATTAATTAAAATCTAACTATAATGTCTAATTTATAAATTTGTTATTAATTTACAATCAAATTGACATTAAATAAAACCAATTCAGCATGTCTAATTACCATTGTCCATAATTACCATCTAATTGACAAATCTAATTTAATCAATACTAAAACAATAAACTACAATTACCATCTAACTTAGCAGTTAACGTCATAACCAACATTAACAATATCTTGGTACAGGCTGCAATTATCACATTTGTTAACGATAGTAATTTGCAATTAGTATTTAATGTACCCTCAAATTAACATGAAATGCAAATGAATGGAGCCAGTCTAAATTATAAATTGGTTATCAATGTACCAGTCTAGTTTAACACTAAAGGAAATCAATTAAGAAAGTCTAAAATTTAGTCAATACTAAAGCTGTAAACAATAAATACCTCTATTTGGACAAGTCTGCTTTATTTAAATACAAAAACTAAAGGCCGTGGTTGTCATGAATAAAATTTGGTTGGCAATGATGTTAAAAACAGACAATGATAAAGTCACATCAGTCATTAATATAATTTTGGGGTCAAGTGATGTTAATAAATAAGAAACGCATTCCACGCAAGCCCTCATTAACAGAAACGCATTCTTAGGGAGGGTAACACGCCAAGTCTCAAGCAAATCGCAGGGTTTAACAACTGGAGAAATCGCCAGGTAACAAAAGACAATCACATGCAAACCAAAAATTCTGCGATGTCACAAGGCACAGCCTCACTGTTAGACAAAGGAGAAACTCGGTCAACAGTGATACACACAGCCCGAATTTGTTGGGCGAAAGCCGACAAACAAAATAAAACACAAAGTTGCAATCGCCCTCTAGGGAGGATCGTTGTCTCAAATAATGGGCTCATTGTCGGGCACAGTCCTAGCAATATGACTCCTTCGTAAATACCATTCCATGGAAGTGAAACTAATTAAACTGAAAATTTGCTATCACAAGAAATAAGGAAGTAGAAACATATTCTCTGTAAGAAGGAATACGTAGATATGCCATTCAACAATTAAAAAAAATGTTCTGGTAACAATTTAACTCAAGGTAAATATAAGAGCGTTGTCAAAAATAAATATAAACTCACAATGCCAGTATTTATATTCGTAAATGCCAAAAAATGCAGGTCAACATAGTCAAAAGGCGCAGAGATATTAAAACGGACTGGAGCAAATTCGCTAGGGAGAAAACATATCAGATAGATGTTTTGTAAAGGAAAATCACAAGTGATGCACCCAGGCAACGAATTCAGTCTTAAGGATGGAAAACACCCAGTAAATACAACAAACGTAGACCTAATAGGTTGGCAAATCGCGAGTGATACTCCTATCTGTGGAAACTCAATCAGGAAAAATGAAGAGAAATCAATCGAGGTAAATAAGCAGTCTTAAAGTCGCATCACCAAAGGAATACATCTATAAATGAAGACGCGATCAGAAAAGGGCACACACATTAGATACCATTTATTTTCACTTAACTGGGAATCAACAAAAAACACAGGCACCTTAAGAATGTGTTTCTTTTCACTCGGCTAGGGTTCAATAAGAACGTAGGCACAATAAGATATACCGATTTCAACACTAAGCATCTCACTGTCAAATTGTCTTCAAATTTGAGTACAGAGGTAAATAAATGTGGGGAATATCCAACAAGATATAAAACGTAGAGTAAAAAGAAAAACCTTGCCATCAATAAATAAATTACAAGGTTAATTAGTCGCATCAAGGCACAAGACAACACACTAACTGGAACAATCAATAGGGCTAGATGGCTAGGCAGAAACATCCATCGCTCATCTTCCACGAACAGAAAAGAAGGGTGTTCAGATCCATAGGTCTATTAACACCGAAGTGACGACCGTAGATCATGCTCCTTGCCAACTGCTCAGGCATGGACTGATGAGCTAGGGACAAAGGCAAAAATAAACTGCAATCATCACAAATCAATAAACTGTAGGACGGTCAAGACATGTAGGGATCGAAGGCCATGGGAATCAATCATCATCGAGCTAAAGGCTATGGGGGAAATTTCAGCCATCAACTAGAATGCTAAGACAATCATTTTATTTACCCAATTAAACATGCATAACTTAAAGCATAAATCATACTAACAATCTACCATGTAGAAATAAAGGAAGCGTACCATATCCCAAGTAGCCCGCTCTGAGTTGTTGTCCCACACGCTCCGTGAAACTCCCGCTAGCCGACTGATGAGACTTCACCAGTACCTCCTAGCCAATGCTAGGGGTACTCTTCTTCCCCTGTATCCCCCCAAGCCGCAAAGGGGCCAAGCACACTAAACAGAGAATCAACTAGCTCCTAGCTCGCCTCGCAAGGCTGAGCTACCACTCCTCATTGAGTTGGGTATCCCACTCCCACAAGCTAAGTCATTCAAGTATAATTTCTAGTGCGTAACGTTACGCAAACAGAAGAGATCCATCATCTTTCTCCTCCCTCCATTATATAGAGTTTCAAAGTCCTTTACTTTCCCAAAATCTCATTTAATTTAATGTTTAGTAATTTAATTCATAAAAATCCTCCCCGTACATGTGTCACCCATCCCTTCATTTGAATTTGGAATTTTTTTTCCATATATGGCAATTCTAAATTTCAAATTTGATAATTGTAATTAATTATTATGAATGTTGGGCAAAGACCTGATTTGACCCAACTAACTATTTGACTATGACACTTGTATGAAAACATAATATTTTATATTGATTGTAGGAGGACAAACAGAGCAACCATGTTAAATTTAGTTGACCATGACTCCATGAGTGGGGAACATGTTGGAACTACCTCTAGGCTGATTGTTACAAGTGGCAAATCAGCGATTTGGCCATTAGCAACCCCTGAAAATCAGGGATTTAGAAAGCTATGAAAATTCCCAAGGGAGGTAAGAAGACCTAGTCAAATTGATAAATAGCATATGTGAGGAGGTAGGACGCTACCAAGTATGCTCGGAAAGAGACTATTGATTTTTACTTGTTGTTATGAACATTATTGAGTGAGTGTGAGGCAAGAAGAATCTACTGGAATTGAAGGACATTGTTGAGGAGGAGTCTCCAAGTTCTCTCTCATGGATTCATGGTCAGACTAGGGGGTGAATTGAGCAAGTGATTTTGGATGCCCTATTCTACGGTTGGGAGGAACGTGGCGGTTCCCTTTGTCTTTCCACGAATTGGTTCAGATATGTTGAATTCCTCCTTCTGTGCTTGAATGATTTTGGGTATCTAATATTATGCATCTGTTGGTGTTAAGTTGAAATAATTTTCATGGATGATATATGTTCGATGGTATGAAGTTTATAGTCAAAAGTTAAAATTCTAGGCAAAATTACCTATGTACACCTGAACTTGAAAGAACAGATCTATCTACAGGGGTACATTTATTTCTATAACTGAAATATTAGGAAGATCTATCCATAAATAATTGGAGTTGAGCAATTATGTATCTATGTTACATATCAACTTATATATATATATATATATATATATATGATTACAGTTTATTATCTATTGTAGGAACGACTGTATCTGTATGGTTTCCGTATGTTATATATTGGATAATCATCTATTCTATTAAAGAATATACTTATATTACTACTATATTGGTGACCCTTTGTCATCACAGGTTCCACGTACAAGTGTACGGGTTTATAAACAACATATATTGTTTGTAGTAGTAATAGAATTGAATCTGGACAGTGAATGATATTACAAAACTATTGTGTTTTAGTCGTGCCTAGGATAGATCTATTCTGCTTGAAGAATTAAATTCATCATGCAATTTCCGAAACTTCAAGTCCTGGAAAATATTCTACCTGTCATGAGATCATCATGAGTCATACGACTTTAAGGGTCATTTCTGTAGTGGATGTTCAAACCTGTGTAAACATTTGTAGAAAATTGGAAATAATTTCAAAAGTATTATATCCATTTTAACTGTACAGATTTAAAGGCCCATTGATATAATAAGGGGTTTACGAAGTATCAAATCAACTTATGACTGCAGTTATGAATATACATATGTAAATGTTCATTCAGTAATCATTATAACAGATTGCATAGAATTAGTAGCATACAATTGTAAAGGAATATGTTAGAATCAAAACACAGAGACGTAATTCACGTTACACTGATAGATCTCAGACTCTTCTTAATACCCAAGGCTTAGACTCCGGCTGCACTGGCTTGACAAGAAAATGATTAACTCAGACATTTGTACATTTGCAAAACAAGGTATTTAGTTCCAGGAAAAATAATTGGAGTACACTCAGATTGAACACAAAAGAAAGATAGGTCTAAACTATTACAGATCCAGGATAAAACATTACAAGAGAAAACACAAGTGTTTTTATTTACCAACACGCTTATAGGTATGCCGAGGACCTACGATGCCAAAAATGAATTGAATTAAGGCTACAAGATATGGAAACAAAATACTATTCACAATTCATTTCATTTCAGAAATGTCGAGAAAACAGTCCCAGTATAGGGAAGAAATCAGTCATACTTTTCCTTCGAATAATTCTTAATACAAGTCATAGTAAGAAATCGATTTAATCTTTGGGTAAGTATACAAAATTTAAAGTTGAGTCTCGGAACTCGACTGTGAGAAGGAGTAACGAAGTTAAAAGATAACACACAGTGAACCAATTACATAAATGGTTCCTTAGTTGAATTCTTCTACCATTAACTGTCCAGGCCTTCTTAGTAGGGGAAAAATGGAACCCAAGTACCTATTAAGGGGGGGTGAAATCTCTGTGCGTGTGTCCTTGCATGGTCAAAACCCCTAGACAAAGTTGCGAGGAACACCCTTAAGTTTTGTTCAACAGAAATACAAATAAAATAAAATAAAAAGGAAACGAGTAACATTAGGAAAAAGTTCGCCAAAGTAATACTTAACGTAAGTGGAGGGATATGTATCCTTCGCCATCGCCAGGAGCCGTGTAATTCTCCAGACCCGAAAGGGGAAGAGGAATCCTAGACTTCTTGATGGGTACCCTCACAAAACCAAAGGGGCCCATCATTAGCGTTAAGAATCAATGAATGACCGAAACAAGAACAAAACAAAGAACCAATACACGAATGCTGGAACATGACCAAATTGCATAGTAAGCATAAACTCAGGAACCATCTTATAGAAATTTAAAGAAACAATAGAATAGAACCAATGATCTATCTAACACTCTACAAATAAGTTTTTAAGGAAATGCAGGGTCAACACGATACCAAAACCCCAAATGCACATGCCTTGTAAGACGCTCGGAAAGAGTAAAGGAGGCATGCAGAACATAACCCGAACATCTTTAACTTCAGTCAGAGTATCATGCCTTCTTAAGGGTTTGTCCAACTACTATTTATTTCTGGGAGACTCTCAAATAAGGAAAAATTACATTCTTACGAATTATGGAGGAGTATTAGGAGAACAGTGATAGATGAACCCCTTTTCTTTTCACAACCCAGATAGAAATAACTTGCCAGAGGGATTCCAGAATCATGGGAAAAATAGGTTTAGCATACAGGCATGTATAAGACCCTAACCCATTTAAACATACGATTTATTTTTTGATGAAGCAAACCTGTAATAGTAACAAAAAGAACGACGAGTACAAGAGGAGAGAAAGAAGGGCCTACGGGCAATAAACAAGATAATACCAGAACAGTAAGCCAAAAAAGGACAAAAGAAATCCTACAGTAAACTTATTATTTTAGGATAGATACTTACCGAACAAGAGAAATATGGGAGATGCTCCAAGCCACCATACCCTGTGCACAGTAATGTCTAGAAACAGAGGAAAACGCAGGATTCAACTTAGAGTAGATTGACACAAAGATGAAAATGAATCATGGTTGCTACCCTAAAACACGAGCCCCACACATATTGAATGTGGTGGGTATGACGAGGAAATGCACCATGTGACAGCAGTGAAGTGGAGTGTTCAGGTTGGATGAGGGTACAGGGTGACTGTCGTTGCCCCTCCACCTCCATTAATGGTTGGACAAAAAATTAAATTCGACTGACAATACATCTAGTCACATTTTATAAATTAAGAGGACAAGTAAGGTTCTCCTAAAAACCCTTTTACTACTAGTTCAGTTAGTACCGGTGGTTGAAGTCAGTTAAGCCTGGAAAGGATTAATCAACTGCCACCTTAGTTCACTTCCAACTAAGTATTTTATTGGGTTACAAACTCTCAGTCAACAAAATAATTTCCAAGGAACCCCTCAAAGTCCATGGTCACCTTTATCAAAAGAAAAACCAACAAATCCAATGTTAAAGAAAAGATTTCGACCTCCTTCCTTGTGTCTCTAAATTTCTCGGGGTCTTGAAGTTTAGGCTTGCATGCATGTATGAAGGTGGATGTTAAATAAGAGGTTGGAATCCTAAGGACCAGGCCTATGTCTATTTTCCACATTACTAGAAAGTTTTTAACATTTAACCACTTACAAAGACAAGTATAACTTAAATGAGTATTGAAGAATAAACAATGGACTATGGACCTGTAATGTTAGGAAAAAGAAATTGAATACACAGGGTATCATGGTTTTAAATATTAAGGATTACTCCCCTTATTATAAATCTATCATACAGACTTAGAGCGTAATTCTCTTAGATGAATGTTTTTTTTTTTTTTATGACGAAATTGAGGTTTATTACATATGGTATCAGAGCCAAAAGTTACAACACTGGGCCTGAATAGGGCCACATTGGTTGCTTAGTATATATTCTGATTTATGTAAAACTAATAAACTTTATGGTTACAAACATAAAGCCCTTTCTGCTTTGTATTAATTATGGCAGCTCAGGACGATGCATAAATCAAGATGGAAGGAAATCCGCAGCAAAGACCTCTTGGAGATCCAAGACAGAACAGTGATGGAAGCTCGTTGGAAACAATGAGGAATCTTATTGTTGAACTACAGATTTTCAAAGCCGACAATGAAAAATTGAATAAAGCACAGTAGGAACAGCAAGAGATAAATGAAGTCCTGTTGCGCAGTATAGTCACCAAGAAAATCCCAAAGGATGATAACCATGATGAAGAGGTCAGCAAAAGGGTCTCCAAGAAATCTGGGACGAAAACATAAAAAGGAGATAGTTCATCTAAAGGAACACCTTCAGCTGAAGATAAAACTAAACCAGACAGAAAAAGAAAACAAGTAGACCACCTTGAAGGAGAATTTAAAAAGATTAAACCAACTACCTTTGATGGAGAATCCAGGATAGGAGAAGAAGTCGAGGCATGGTTGTTGGACATTAAAAAAAACTTCCAAATCTACAATTATTCCAGCAACACGAAGCTCATAATGGCCATCTACAATCTGAAAGGGAAGGATAGTATTTGGTGGCAAGACTTGAAATTGTCCAAGGGCCTAAAGGAGAAACAGTTGGAATGGTCTGACTTTAAGAAGTATTTCAAGAAACAATACCTTTCTGAAAGCTATTATGAAAGGAAGACAAAAGAATTTTACGAGTTACGACTCAGAAAGATGATGATGGAGGACCTTATAAATAAATTTCTAGAACTACTAAAGTTCGTACCGTACATCCGGGAGGATAAGGTAAAAATCCAACGATTCTTAAGTTGTTTACCACAGTCCTACAGGGACAAAATTGAGTTTCACAATCCCAAATCCTTGAGTGAAGTATTCAGGAAAGCACGAATGTGCTATGACCAGTATAAACAATGAGTGGAGTTTCCAAAATCCTGGAAGGATAAGAAGCAAGATCGAATGAACCAATGGAAGAAGGGATACCAGCCAGCTCCTTAGCGAAATGCAGCAAAAAGTTTTATGAGAAAGGATTTTCACTCCAATCATCCAAATACGCAAAGAAGCGGTAAACCGGTGAACCTAGGAACAAAGAAGTTTGGGGACAGCTCCCACGAGCCATTAAAGTGTTGGTAATGCAGAGAGCCTCATCTAAGGATGAACTGTCCATGTTTAATTTAAGCAAACAGAAATGTTGTTCATAATTTGCAGGAAGCCTCGAAGGTGGGAGACGTGGGCAGAAGCTTGCATCTAATAAATGCAGCCATAGATGGTCGACAAGATGACCACCGGTCCTCGGTGGTAGAAATCAAAGGTAAAATCAATAACACTCGAATTTCTGTTCTGATTGACCCTGGAGCTACGTTAGTTATATTACTTCTAATGTAGTAGAGTCAAATAAACTTAAGAAACTAAATCATGCAAAATCACGGCTTGTACAACTAGCAACAGGTACTAAAAGGAAAGTAGTTGACTTTATTCCTTATTTTGAGTTCAGCTTAGATGGTCAAAATATAAGAACAAATCTGAACATCCTACCACTAGGATCTTACGATATGATTATCGGGATGGATTGGTTGGAACAACAAAAAGCAGTACTAGATTGTTATACAAATATACTTAGCTATAAAGATGATTTTGGCACTGCTAGAACAACCCAAGGTATACCAAAACCGGTATCAGTCAGACAATTTTCAGTGATACAACTCAAGAAATGTGTGAGGAAGGGATGTCAAGTTTATGCCATCCAAGTGACGAATCTGTTAGACAAAGAAGATAAGCCAAAGTTAGAAGACTTCGCTATCCTACGTGAATTCAGAGACATGTTTGTAGATGAGATACTAGAATTACCTCCTAGAAGGGAAATAGACTTCTCCATAGACCTACTACCCGGTTCAACCCCTATCTCAAAAGCATCGTACCGAATGAGTCTACCAGAACTAACAAAATTAAAAATACAATTACAGGAATTGTTGGACAAAGAGTATATCAGACCGAGTGTCTCACCATGGGGGGCACTAGTCCTCTTTTTGAAAAAGAAAGACAGTACTCTAAGACTATGTATCGATTATAGACAACTGAACAAAATGACTATTAAGAAAAAATACCCCTTACCAAGGATAAATGATCTGTTCGATCAAGTAGGTGGGGTCAAGATCTTTTCAAAGTTGGATTTACGATCTGGTTATCATCAAGTTAGGATAAAAGACAAGGACATAAGCAAAACAACTTTTCGGACAAGATATGGACATTATGAGTTCGTAGTCATACCTTTCGGACTCACTAACGCACCAACCACGTTTATGTGCTTGATGAACAGTATTTTCAGTCAGTACTTAGACAAGTTTGTGGTAGTATTTATCGATGATATTATGGTCTATTCAAAAAAGAAGGTAGAATATGATGAACACTTAAGTATAGTTCTGTAAACGTTGAGGAAACACAAACTGTACGCCAAATTTGACAAGTGTGACTTCTCTCAAAAAGAAATACAATATCTAGGACATGTAATTTCAACAGAAGGCATTGTCGTAGACCCAGAGAAGACAAAATCCATTATGGAATGGCCGGTACTTAAGGACGTAACGAATATCTGGTCATTCATGGGAATCACCACATATTACCGCAAGTTTATAGAAGGGTTTTCCAAGATAGCCTACCCTATCATGTCATTACAAAAGAAAGGGACCAAGTTTAACTGGTCAGAGAAGCGTCAAGGCAGTTTCAACAAACTGGAGGAATTATTGACAACTGCACCCATATTGAAGGTAGCAGACCCAGATAAAGACTTCACCGTATGTGTTGATGTTATGAGTCCCAGAAATTAAAAAAACATGAGAGAAATTATGTCACTCATGACTTAGAATTGGTAGCGGTAATACACGCCTTAAAAATGTGGCGACACTACATAATGGGCAGAAAATTTCTACTATTGACGAATAATAGCGGGGTGAAATATCTATTTAACCAACTAGATCTTAATGCAAGACAAGCAAGATGGCTAGCCTTCTTGAGCGAATTCGACTTTGAGGTCAGACATATCAAGGGTAAGGAAAATAAAGTAGCAAATGCTTTAAGCAGAAGAGTCCATGGGTTATTTGAGATAAATATCAGCAGGACAGAAAGTGATCTGGAACAAAGGATAAGGGCGGTAGGTATTAATGACAGAAATTACACTAGGATGATGACAGAATTACAAAACAGTACCGCAATCTCAGATAAACCAGATCTAAGTATCGATAAGAAGGGACTATTATGATTTAAAAGTAGACTTTACATACCAGTTTCAGCAGAGTTAAAATTAACAATTTTGGACAAAGTGCATAAGAAACCGTATTCTGGCCATCCAGGTTACTAGAAAACAATAACAACACTTAGAAAATTGTTTTACTGGCCTAATATGAAAGGTGAAACAACAGAGTACTTGGCTAGGTGCCAGTATTGTCAGTAGGTTAAGGTCAAGCACCAGCATCCAACTGGCCTATTACAACCATTACCAGTACCAGAATGGAAATGGGAGACCATATTGTTGGACTTTATAACAGTTTTTCCTAAAAATCAGAAACAAAATGATTCTATCATGGTTGTAATCGATAAAATCAGTAAGTCTGCACACTTTATTCCTATAAAGTCTACTTTTAAAGATATAAACATTGCTGAAATATTCATGAAATAAATTTTTAGAGTGCATGGTATTCCTAAAATGGTGATTTCAGATAGAGACGTAAAATTCACATCCGTTTTTTGGAAGGAATCGTTTGCAGGGCTAAATACTAATCTGAATTTCAGTACGAGTTATCATCCACAAACGGATGGACAAACCGAAAGGACAAACCAAATCATAGAGGATATGCTCTGCATGTACGTAAGAACAAAACCAAGCAAGTGGGAAGACTACCTACACTTTGTAGAATTTGCATATAACAATGGGTACCAAACTTCGACTGAGTTGAGCCCTTTCGAAGTACTGTACGACAGAAAGTGTACGACTCTAATTAGTTGGGATAACCCAGCTGAAAGACTCGTGGTTGGACCAGAGATGCTCCAAGAAATGGAGAACAAGGTAAGGAAGGTACAACAGAACTTGAAAGAAGCACATGATAGATAGAAGAGCTATGCAGATCATAAAAGAAGACACTTGGAATTTCAAGTGGGAGACCATGTTTATTTGAAGATCAAAGAATGAAAGAGCTCATTGAAGTTAGGGAACTGTTCCAAGCTGGCACCCAGGTTTTGTGGGCCCTTCAAGATACTATCTTGAATTGGACCCGTAGCATACCAACTTGCACTTCCCGCTAATCTAAGAATTCATAATGTATTTCATGTTTCTTTGTTAAAAAAATATATTCATGACCCTACTCATATGATTGATTGGAACTTGGTGCAGGTGGAACCCGAAGGCAAGTTCTAGGTGGAACCCCTGCGTATTCTGGACCAGAGAAAAATAGCACTTTGAAACAGAGCCGTCGCTCAGGTAAAGCTGCAATGGAAGCACTTTAGTCCTTAGGAGGCCACTTGGGAGTTGGAGGGAGATTTGTGGAAATATCATCCAATCATGTTCCTAGGAAGGGATGAACACTGAGGACAATGTTTTACTGAAGGGGGAAAGGATGTGACATCCCAAAAAATTAAAGTATTTTTGAAATTTAAATTTGTTGGAAATTTATTCCGTTTTTAGTAAATTCGAATTTGGAATTTTTTTTCCATTTATGGCAATTCTGAATTTCAAATTTGATAATTGTGATTAATTATTATGACTGTTGGGCAGAGACTTGATTTGACCCAACTAACTATTTGACTATGACACTTGTATGAAAACATAATATTTTATATTGATTGCATGAGGAAAAATGGAACAACCATGTTAAATTTAACTGACCATGACTCCATGAGTGGGGAACATGTTGGAACTACCTCTAGGTTGATTGCTACAAGTGGAAAATCAGTGATTTGGCCTTTAGAAGCCCTTGAAAATCAGGGATTTAGAAAGCTGCGAAAATTCCCAAGGGAGGGAAAAAGACCTAGGAAAATTGATAAATAGCATATGTGAGGAGGCAGGATGCTGCCAAGTATGTTGGGAAAGAGACTATTGATTTTTACTTGCTATTATGAACACTACTGAGTGAGTGTGAGGCAAGAGGAATCTATTGGAATTGAAGTACATTGTTGAGGAGGAGTCTCCAAGTTCGCTCTCATGGATTCATGGTCAGGCTAGGGGGTGAATCGGGCAAGTGATTTTGG
>ML801733.1:244401-256105 GCA_009831015.1 Picea engelmannii | reverse complement strand
AAAATGGAACCCGAGTACCTATTAAGGGGGGGTGAAATCTCCGTGCACTTTTCCTCGCATGGTCGAAACCCCTGCACAGAGTTGCGAGGAACACCCTTAAGTTTTGTTCAACAGAAATACAAATAAAATAAAATAAAAAGGAAACGAGTAACATTAGGAAAGAGTTCACCAAAGTAATACTTAACTTATGTGGAGGGATATGATATCCTTCTCCATCGCCAGGAACCGTATAATTCTCTAGACCTGGAAGGGGAAGAGGAGTCCTAGACTTCCTGATGGGTACCCTCACAAAACCAAAGGGGCCCATCATTAGCGTTAATAATCAGTAAATGATCGAAACAATAACATAACAAAGAACCAATACACGAATGCTGAAACATGACCAAATTGCACAATAAGCATAAACTCAAGAACCATCTTATAGAAATATAAAGGAACAATAGAACATAACCAATGATCTATATAACACTTTGCAAATAAGTTTTTAAGGAAATGCAGGGTCAACACGATTCCAAAACCCCAAACGCGCATGCCTTGTAAGACGCTCGAAAAGAGTAAAGGGGGCATGCAGAACATAACCCGAACATCTTTAACTTCAGTCAAAGTATAATCCTTGCTTAAGGGTTTGGCCAACTACTATTTCTTTCTGGGAGACTCTCAAATAAGGAAAAATTATAGTCTTACGAATTATCGAGGAGTATTAGGAGAACAGTGATAGATGAAGCCCTTTTCTTTTCACAACCCAGATAGAAATAACTTGCTAGAGGGATTCTAGAATCATGGAAAAAATAGGTTTATCATACATGCATTTATAAGACCCTAACCCATTTAAACATACGATTTCTTTTTCGACGAAGCAAACCTAGAATAGTAACAAAAAGACCGACGAGTACAGGAGGAGAGAAAGAAGGGCCTACGAGCAATAAACAAGATAATACCAAAACAGTAAGCCGAAAAAGGACAAAAGAAACCCTACAGTAAAATTATTATTTTAGGATAGATACTTACCGAACAAGAGAAATATGGGAGATGCTCCAAGCCACCATGCCCCATGCACAGTAAAGTCAAGAAACAGAGGAAAACACAGGATTCAACTTAGAGTAGATTGACACAAAGATGAAAATGAATCATGGATGCTACCCTAAAACACGAGCCCCACACATATTGAATGTGGTGGGTATGACGAGGAAATGCACCATGTGACAGCAGTGAAGTGGAGTGTTCGGGTTGGATGAGGGTACAGGGTGACTCTCGTTGCCCCTCCACCTCCATTAATGGTTGGATAGAAAATTAAATTCGACTGACAATACATCTAGTCACATTTTATAAATTAAGAGGACCACTAAGGATCTCCTCAAAACCCTTTTACTACTAGTTCAATTAGCACTGGTGGTTGGAGTTAGTTAAGCCTGGAAAGGATTAATCAACTGCCACCTTAGGGTTCGCTTCCAACTAAGTAGTTTATTGGGTTACGAACTCTGAGTCAACAGAAAAATTTCCAAGGAACCCCTCAAAGTCCGTGGTCACCTTTATCAAAAGCAAAACCAACAAATCCAACGTTAAAGCAAATATTTCGACCCCCTTCCTTGTGTCTCTAAAGTTCTCTGGGTCTTGAAGTTTAGGCTTGTGCGCGTGTATGAAGGTGGATGTTAAATAAGAGGTTGGAATCCTAAGTACCAGGCCTATGTCTATTTTCCTCATTACTGCAAAGTTTTTAACATTTAACCACTTATAAAGACGAGTATAACTTAAATGAGTATTGAAGAATAAACACAAGACTATGGACCTGTAATGTTAGGAAAAAGAAATTGAATACACAGGGTATCACGGTTTTAAATATTAAGGATTACTCCCCTTATTATAAATCTATCATACATACTTAGAGCGTAATTCTCTTAGAAGATTTTTTTTTTTTTTTATGATGAAATTGAGGTTTATTATGAATGCTTAATAATATAATAATCTGGATCACTTGTGAGAAAGTGTCCTCAAAGAATAAGTTCACTCATTATGCGGAAGAGCAGGATGTTACAACACCTATAACTAATTTTATTTGTAGAATATTCCACGAAATTCTTTCTGCTTCCAGTTTCGTACTTAAGGCTTCAACCCTCTATTGCAAACCCATTAAATAAAGAGGAGGAAAAGATAAATTAAAATAACATAAAATGTGGCTTACCCTATCAAAAATGTTGCCCATGTTAATTTTAATGATCATTCCTTTGTCCTTATTCTCTCTACTTGATTTGATTTCTTTCTACACCATAATTATGTTGTCCACTATCTGACCCATATGTATTAATCCACCTTGGTTGTTAGAAATTATCTTGGAAATAATATTTCTTATTTTTTTTACCATTATCTTTGTCAATATGTTGTAAGAGGAGTTACAAATAAATATTAGGTGAAATATAGAAAACAAGGATGGGTTGGATTCCCTAGGAATAAGGGAAAGGAAAGACAAGTTTGTTCTACCACCATTTTACATGATTTTTGAACAAAATATAATATTTTTTCTCAATCAACTTTAATTATATCCTATTAGGCTCGAATGAATGATGAAATTGTTAGGCCCTCAATATTTGTTAGGAGCTAAACCCCATATTGCATTCATAATTTCATCATCCTAATTTTCTTTCATCAACTTGGCACTCTCCTCGTGAAACATTAGAGAAGGGATTTTATTCACCATTGTGGTGCTAGAAACATGGTCAGGCCCTTCTTGGTCTGAATATTGAGATTCAAAATTGGATATGGCTACCTGTTGCCTGAATAAACCGCCATTATTTTTAAAGTTTTTGAAAAAATAAAACGGGTCTCTTATTAATTTTTGGTTTATTTCAATTTTACATTTCTTGATTATTTACCTTTGGAAAGCCTTTAATCCTCAAAGTCCAATAAAACCTCATCAAATAATATCCTTTAAACAAAAATAACCAATGAATAAACCAGATCGATGTATGTTTTTTTGTTAAATTTTCAAAAAATATTTTGGGTGCCCTGGTGTCCCGGTGGGTCGGTTATATAGGATCGGGGATGTTGTTTTTTAAAATATTTTATAAATTTCCCCGATGCTGGTGGGCTGGTGCCCCGGTCGTACCGGACCAACCTTCACATTAATTTATTGTTTGCAAATAGTTTCTCAATCTCCCGGTGGGTCAATGGTAACAGATCGGGCTTCGTTTTAACTCTTTAATAAGTCCTCGGTCTATTGTATTTCGATCTCTCATAAGCATGGTGGTACCGGATCGGGTTTTAGTGCTTTTAATTTTTTTTAATAATCTCTCGGTGGAGCAGTAACGTGGTTATACTGGATCGGAGTTGCTTCTTTATGTGTGTATATATTATTCAAATAACAACCCGGTGGCAGGTGCCCTGATTAAGAGAATAATCTCCATATTATACATACTAATAATCTCAAAGATGGTGACTTCACATATGAATATGAATCTTATGTTGATGACTTGGTCGACATTAAGAAGTCATGTATCCATAGGATAGTTGTCAGACTAGCGGTGTTTCCCTACTATGACATGGTACGATGGATAATATCACACATTGATGTTTCTACATGTACAATTGTCAATTCTTCTTACCATATTGTTGTGTCTTTCAAACCAAATGATATTTAAAACCTGTAGAAACTAGGTACATCCACAGTTTGTCTTAACTACAATTTTATGAAAAGTTTTATTCATAAGGAAGTTGAAAAAGAAGAAGTGAAAATAATCCATGAGTGGTGGAATGACACTAACTCTTTCAAAATTATAGGAGACCAAACATACCATGTTCCTAGATTGAAAAAAACCCCTATGTTGATAGAAATTATGCTTTGTCTCCTTTATGGTGAAAAATATTCCTTTGAGTTTAAGTTGGGTTGGATTCCCCTTATACATCAGGTTCTCAAAGGAACATTATTTAATTGGGCTCACATCTTGTGTGAAGTCCAAAAATCTCAAGAAGCACCCCAGGTTATTTCCCATGACTCTTTATGTCTCGTTATTTATTTGATGTTGTCTGAGCAGTTAATTGTAAAAAAACAAATCTATGATATCTGCAATGATTCAATGGTTCCTTTACATGTCATTTTGAAAAATCATACATCTCCCAGATTCACTTAAGAGGCCATCAAAACTATTAATGAATTGGGTAGTTGGTTTATTGATGAATAATTCTCCTACATAAGAATATATGGGTTTGAAGGAGCTCCCCATGTTTCACCAAGATATGTTCCAAACTGAATGGCTCTCAGAGAGATTGCATACCAAACTGTCAGTGTGTGGGGATTGTTGTCATTTTGTTAAGAAGATGGAAATGAAAATGTCCTTCCTTCCCATTTTCATTAGATATTTTTACTCTATTAAATGAAAAACATGCTCAGAAGGAAGTGGAGAAAATGGAAGGAATTTGGTTATCCTTGAGGAATTTCAAGAAACATGACCCAACAAAAATTGTTAAGAAACATTGCAGTATAGTAAAAAATGTCAAGGCATACACCCATGAGGACGTCCCATTTGACATTGCTTTCCATAGATATAAAAAAATTCAGGAAGTGTCTCAAAGAATTGATGCAATAAGATATATCTCCAAAATACAAGAATTTCTTGATTGGCAATTCAAGAGGAAAAATGTCTTCTTAAAGAAAAAGAACGAGAAATAGGGAATTGAAGAAAAAGATGTTGATGAAGAGGAGGATGAGGATGAGAAATCCAAATTTGAAATAGCGCATGAACACAATTGTTTTTCATCTAACACACAAGTGATCAAACATGATGAACAAAGTATTGAAACATGAGGAGAGAAGTTGAACCAAACAACAACACATACTCCTAAAAAACCCATTGAGGAAAATGTAGAGCTCAATAACATCATAGGTACTAAAACTTTACACTCAACTATTGTTCCTACTATTCCAACCATTGATACTACTCCTATAGCTTCCATTCCAAGCAGAATGGTTCCAATTTCTCTTGACCTTGGTAGTCTTCAACCAATCCAAGACATTGTTTTGTCATTGGATAATTACACCTTTGATGATAATACAAATACCATTTTGAAAAGAAGAACTAAAAGGAGAAAGACAACTCACCATGAGGAGATTACATAGGAAATAATGTAGCTTTGGAATGTTTCACATTCAAATGATGAACAATTTGCAGGGGCATTTTCCAGTGCTAACAAATGGTCAATGAGTAGACTACCTACTCAATTAAAAAGAGAAAAGGAAAGAGTTGTATAACTACAAGAACAATTGAAGTAACAAGAGATCATTTGGTCAGAAAAGTATCAAACCGAACTCGTTCATCTTACATAAGTAAATAAAATATATATGGATACCATTGAATAACTAAAAACTAAAATAGATTATATCAATTCTGAACATAGCATAAAAGTAGTTGTTTTTCTTGAGGAGAAGGATAAATTGAACAAAGGTCATGAGAACCAAGTGGAAACTTTGGTTTCTCAATTAAATGAAATGAAGATCAAGATTAAAAAATGTAGAAATATCAAGGAAGGAAGCAATGGATTTAAAACACAAAGTAGCCTCCCTACAAGAATTATTATATACCAACTTGTATGATCTCAAAGAAAAACATGAAAATGTGCTTCATTTTACTACAGAATATCAAACACGGTTTGAGAAACAAAAGGAAGCTCAAAGTTCATTTAATTATCTTAAAGAATGGGAAGCAAAGGTAACTAGCTTTCCTTGGGGTTACTCCATATTCTCTAAAAAGGAAAAAATACAATTACACGCATCACTTGATTTTAGGCATATATATTGCTTATTCACATAGGATTTAATCAAGGATACAAGCAAGAGTTGCTCAAACTTATGGGATATAGTTCTAGATACAATCAAGGATTATGAGATGCCTCATGTGTAGTTTGTTGGCTAATTTGTACCCTTGTCGGATTTCCTCGGAGATGTGCACCAACAGATAAGCTCAAGAACAGATGGGATAGTGTCATACAATTCATCACTCGACCAACAGAGTGTTCCAAATTGTTTGATAATTTATTATTGAAATTTAAATCAAGACATGAAGAAATTGCTAAGAAGAAATTCCTTAGTTGCCATTAATTTCACCAATGTTAAAGAAAGTTGCCCTATGGAAAACTCATGTGAAAGGTAAAGGAGGAAAATTGAGAAATGAAGTTTCTATTAGTGAGGAGAATATATCTCCTTAATACCAATTATCAAGTCAAGTTGACATCTAGACCTATTTGTTGAAACAAAAGTGGAAACAATCATACAATAGATTATGTATATAGATTAGGGGATTGGAAATTATGCACACTGGTCAAGTACACTATTGTAAAATCCAATTCTGTGAATTTGAATACATGCAGTGGCAGTATATTTATGGCATTTCAATTGTTTGGTATTATTATTCATGAAACTGAAATATAAATCTTTTTTCCATTCTATATTTCTTTCATATTTATCTATGTAATGAATGTTTATTTTCTCTATTTATTCACTATTGTTAGAATATATGAGAAATTAATGTATTTATTCTACTATTGATTGAATTTTATGAGATTGATAATTAATTAAATACGAGCATATTAAAGTTAGTTTTATTTTATTATATATTAGAAGTAGTTACCTTATCACAATTTGATCAACCTTTCACTTGATTTCAAAAATCTCTTTAGTGGCAATCGGGTCCACATTATGATTAGGATTTCCATCCCAAAGGAGTATAGTCTTAATTGGGGCTTTGATCGGGCAATTTTTCCACGTTGAGTGCCAAGAATTTTTCCAAGCATCAACATTTTGGCACTAGAAGGAGGGCCATTGATAATGAATGGCACATAGAGCTCAACACAAGACTAAAACCCATTCAATAAGATCATCATTTCCCTTAAATCCACTCTTTGAGTCAAACTATAATACCCCTTCCAAGCTATTTCTTCCAACATTAGATATTGGCTTACTTGAGTCATCTTCTCAAACTGAATCTGTAGAAGTTACACAACCAATTCAACAAGAAATCTCATATTTTGGTATCACTTAGGAGATACTACACGAAATCGCAGATTCTGAGATTACTCAGGACACCCAACCATTGTGTTAGGATATTTTGATTCAATATGTTCATCAGATCCTTAATGAAAAACTAGAAGATTTTGTAACTATTGAAGAATTTGTATTATATGATCCTCCACAATTGAAAAGTATTGGAATTTTGATGAGAGCATAGAGTAAAAAACTCAGAAAAGAACAAATCAAGTATATCATATCAACTAAGGGTAAAAAATATTAGTTAGAAGACCCACCTAGTCCTCCGTTTACTGTAATATATAATCATCTTGCTACTCATAAATACTAGCAAGAAGACAATTCTCCATAAATTGAATAGTTGGTATTTAGCACACCTCCAATTTTAAAAATTAAATGAGCAGCAGGAAAGGAAATGATGACTAGGAGAAACCTAAGTTTTCTCATAAGAATAACAAGAATGAGTTCAGAAGAGTTGTTCCACCAAGAAGGCCTTTCACAAACTGGTACCAAAATCCCTTTCTTTGTTATTGTTTTTGTTGCAATAACTTTGGTCATAAGGCAATAGATTGAAAAGCTTGTTCAATAAGTGATCATGTGAGAGATAGAAATAAAGGTTCTTATAAGACCTCAAAGGATGATCATGTGAGCAATAAAACTAGAAGTTCTAATGGATTTTCTAACAAAAACTACAATTCATTTGATCGCCTACTTTATTACAATATTGAATGTTATAAGTGCAATAACTATGGGTACATAGCATGTTATTGTAGAATCAGTATAGTTGAACCTCATAAACAAAACAAGGAAGAAGATGTTCTTACCAAGCATAGAGAAGAATACTCAAAGGTTTGGAAAATGAGGTAAAAGAAGGATATAAGGAAAGATGAAACTATTTTTTATGAGAAAGGATGTGAAAAGCTAGATGTAAATGGCAAGGAGATTCATTGTTTTGATTCCGAATTAATACATTTACACCTCATTTCTAGAAAAGGTAAGGCTCGGACATTTCGTTGTGAAAATGGAAATTCAAGTTTACAATACTCGTTTGGACAAGAGAAGTCATTTGATTGGTCCTTGTCAAAAAGGAATGAGGAGGTAGAAATAGATTCAAATAAATTCAATACTAAAGCTTCACCATGTTCAAAAGATCAATTTCATGACTTTGGAGTGGAAGGTTTGATCAATAAAAACAATCAAATAGAAGGATCAACATTGGATACTTGTAGCAAAGACAGCTTGGATAATGATCGACTAGAGATATACTTTTAAATTTTTCATTGGAGTGATTGAAGGGAAGAAAAATATCAGGGAGAGATTCCCTTTACCATTGATGTCAAAGGGGGAGAAGTTACAGACAAAGGAAGAATTTTAGACACAAGGAGAGTTGCACATAGGGGAAGTATCATAATTGACTAAGGGTTTCCATCAATGACAAAGGGGGAGATTGTTGGAAATATTGGTGTCATTGATGTCAAAGACAAGGGGAGACTACATATGTCCAAGATAAATATTGCAAGCCTATAGATGTCTAAGATACATATTGAAAAATTGAGATTTTTTAAATTATTACTTTTGGATTTTTGATGATGAATACGGATACCCTATCTTTGAATGAATTTTTACCCTACATACCTAGCTCAAATGGGAGCACAGGTTATATGGTTTGAAATATTATTTCGATACCTTTCCAATGTTATATGGAATTCCTTCTAACTCTCTAGGAATGAGGAGATATGAATTTTTTTGTCTGACAACCCAGTCAGAAAATTAAGGTCGGCTCAGCCAGTCTTTACAAGTCAGCCCTGAAAGTGTGGATAGAATTACTATAAATACAGGACAAATTTTCATATTTTTAGAGAAACCAAGAAAGAGATCATGTATGAGGTGTGTAGAAGTTATCTGAGGTGCCCTAAAGGTGTTGGGGTGTCTTTATGGAGTGCAAGAGAAGTATAAGGGAGTTTCTTGAGGTATTTCTTGTTCTCAAGGTGCGCTATGAAGGACTGAAGGTCTGTTATGTTTCCATGTGCATTTCTTTGAGTTTTTTATGTTGCCTCGAGTGGATGTTTCCATAAATGGATCTTGTTGTCAGTGGATGTTGTCGTCAGTGGATGTTTCTGTGAGTGGATGTTGTCATCAGTGGATGTTGTCTTCAGTGATCACATTCTAGGAATGATCCTATGAGGCTTGTTGGGGTTTGAAGGATTGTCTATGGAATGAATTAGGCAGGTGAAGTCATAATTACTCTATGTATGAAAATATTGGATTGGTTTCTACACATGTCTTATTGAGTTGGTTTTTAGTTGAGGATATTGGTGTCTCCAATAGGTTGGTGCCTACATCTTGTTGAGTTAATGCTCAGTTGAGGAGATTGGTAACTCTAGTAGGTTGGCTCCTACATCTTTCTGATTTGGTTCTTAATTAAGGACATTGGTTTCTCTAGTAGGTTGTGTAATGAATCTCAAATTTACCATTAAAAAAAAAATTATATGACCATTAATTCCTCAAGTTTCGTTTATCTATATTTATTTGGTAGAAGGAGGGGTTCCTAACCCACTCTGTTATAATTCTTTGTGTTATAACACCTAAGTCCTACTTACCATAATATGCTATTTCTACACCATCTCAACTTGTTTCGAGTAGAGAAAAGATTCCAAGAACCCACCAAGGTTCTAGCAATTTCATGTATGCATATGTAGATCTAGGTACACAGTGTTCGGACTCAATATACATATCATAACTCACTCTTTCACATAGGGATTCATGCTATAATTCTCTCTTTTACACATTTGATCCCCGAGTTCGTGTGCAAATCCACCAAAGTGATTTACCCTTGGGAAACCTTGCTTAAATTCCATTTAGATGGCCATGGGGTCAGTTTTAATAACCAATGACTAGTATAACTACCGAGTCCTAGTCATATAAGGGCTTTTAGAAGCTACGCATCGAGTGGTATGAATGTTCTAGTTCCAAACCCCATAATGGAATTATGAAGAATGAGGATTGTGATGACTTCTCGCTACCCCGACTTATTTCGTTATATCTCAACGAAGGCTTAAATTGGACAAGATGCTAACTATAGCTATTGTCGTGTATTTCAACGGGGTTTTAATTTCGTTGAGTCATGGAGGGGGTCTAATCATGACATCTTAAAAGGGGGAAGGATGGTCCACTGACAGGGGTAATTAAGGCTCTGGAGCTACCATTAATAGTAGCCCCACAAGCACAAGTTACATCGTACTCTCCTGGATTTTCACCCAACATGTCACACCGGCTCTGCCCTTATCACATGGCTAACCATCCTTCTTTACCCTTTGCATTTACTCTGAGACAACAAAGCGTTGCTTAGAGTTTAATGGGTTCACAGTTTTTGCATTGTTGAGTTCTGCAAGGAGGTTCTGCACAATTTTCCTTAGCGGAAAAGGCTGATGTTATGGAGGTCGTTTCCCTATTGCAACAATGGCGTGGACCCTTTCCTGGTAAGATCTTCCTTAAACATTTACCATAGAAGAGAAGTTAAAATGGAGTATATATAAAAAAATAAAAAAAAACTTATAGTGTTTTCATAATCGTTCTGCATCTGCTGTTATGTTTTCTTTCTTCTACTGAAATCTTCTCTATAGTTCTTTCGTAGTCCTCCCCATTCCTGGAGAATTGTTTGCTTCTGACGTTCTCGATGTTCCTCTCTAGTTTTAGAGAAAAAAATATTCATTTTGTTTTGTCTATGCTTCGAGGTATAGGTTTTGTAACCTCTCAGTTCATTCTCCCTATATCAAAAGATTTTTGGTTGGTATCGAATAACCTAAGACCCGTGTTAATCTTTGAGCAGTCTAAAGATAATATTCTGTGGTATATCCAAATCCTTACTTAAAGCAGTTACTGTCTTTATCATGGTCAATTTGACTAGATTAAACAACTCATATATATCTGTATTGATTAAAGACTTCTATATTGTCTGTGATTTGGTTATGGGCGGCTATGTTTGGTTTCCAGTTCTGTATGAACAAATTTCACTAAGATTATGCGTAGTATGACTTGCTTGCTTAAAGATTTTCATTAAAAAGGTTAACTACTGTGTAAATATTTCCTCCTTTTATTTTCATTTAAAGGGGTTGGTATATTACACTAATTATGGGCCCTATTTGATGTGAGGGTACCCATCAAAGAGTTATTACACCCTCCACCCTCGGCCCAGGCATCTGTCTAGACATAGGTGACAAGGAGGAAAAAAAAGAAATGAAAGACATGCGAGCCTATTGAACTGAAAGTTAAGTATTATCCTGGATTTAACCATTACCATTCAGTTGGTATTCTTCTTACTTTTTATCTATGATTACTGATGATTTTAAATGATAATTCTTTAAGGGCTTTCATTTGCGCACAGATCTCGGACATGTGGTTCTTGTCTATGATGCAAAAGGTATTTGAGTTCTCTTTATAGACCCTTCAAGAGTTCAAACAGAGAAGGGAACGGTCTCTTTCTTGATGTATAGATGTTTGGTATTGACTCACTCGATATTCCTATAATAGTTGGAAAGAGGGGGGGGGGTTCCCAGTCATACTATTGACTTTCAAGTCCGACTGCTATTTGTGTAAATATTACTTCTGCATGACTCTTTTATTGAAAAAGAAATGATTGATGGATGTTTATATTCAATGCTTTCGTCGTTCTTAACCTGCATTTTCCTTGGAGTG
>ML801733.1:183131-227345 GCA_009831015.1 Picea engelmannii | reverse complement strand
GTGGTTTAAGATGGTTAGAAGGTAACCCCTTGAGGTAAAGTGAAGTGATGAGTGTACTATAAGTCAAATTGGATACAAAATAAATTATTTAAATAAATTTAATGGATAAATTACTAATTGGACAAGTGGTTAGAAGTTGGTTAACCCTAAATTAAGGAAAGTGGGTTAATATGGTTAAAAGGTAACCCCTTGAGGAAGCTACATGAAAGTATAAATAAGAGGAAAGGTTCTCTCATTTTACATCACACTTGGGAATATTGAATATATACATGTGACTGAGGTAACCAAATTATATCTAAGCCGAATTTCAAAGAGAAGGTGAAGTAAAGAAGGCTAAAATTCAAGGGAGGATAAATTCTTTTGATGATGCTTTCTAAGGTATGATATTTACAGGTCATCTCACCATTTTCGCAATAATTTTTTTTTAGAATGACTTCGACCATGAAATTGATAGGTCATTGAGAAAACATATCCAAGTAGCTATGGTATGAATTTCAACTTGTGGTTCATTGTATTTGTGGAGTTACATTCCGTGGAAAATAGGGTTTGTGGCTAGTCCTGAAACTAGTCTAAAATAGGTGTTTCGGGTAAAAACATCATAACTTATTCATAACAGATCCAAATTGAGTAAGAAAAAATTTGTTGGTTAGAGTATAGACTATAGTATTCTTTTTAAAAGTTTCATATCCATATAAGAAATATTCCGTGCGGGGCACGCTCTACAAGTTTGCTCTCTAGAATAAGCCAAAATTTAACAAGGTATGCCATTTTTGCTATAAATCCTTTTCTGAGAGGTTCCAAGTAGTGAGACCTGGAGGAATTGCACAAAACACATTGAATAACATTGTATACTATTTTCAGATCTTTATTCATTACATATACATAGTTATGATTATTTCAAGTTAGGGTTGTTGACTAATTCAAAACTAGTCATGTGAGACTAAAGAAAAGTTTGATGAAAATACTAGTCTCTTGTTGTTAAAGTTAAGGAAGGTTTGCAGGTACGTGATCATATACACCAGGTCTATTACAGAGTTACAAATAATATTTGGATGATGAAATTGATGAGGGCTTTTGGTTGAGGTACATGTTGGGTACACGGTTGAGACAAGTAGTTGATGAGTTAGCACATACATGAGGTGTATAGTTGATGATGTTGGTACATATTGATGAGTTATAGTTGATGAGTAGTTGATACATGATTGGTACATGCTCGGTACATGGTTGGAGGAACTTCTTAGTATTATTTTTGACACATGATTTATGGATGATGTAGCATACTTTTATTGGCATATTATTAGAAGCACATATTGATCTTGGTGATGATTATAAGTTGTTGTGTTATTCTTGGTTGATGCACATGTTTGAGAGTTGTCTTGGTGATTGATCTTGGTGAGTAGATCTGATTTGGTTAATAAGATTGATGAGATAGGTTGTTGTGATAGGTTGTTTGGACATGTTGTTGTGACATGTTATTTGTACAAGTTTGGTGCATGGTTGATGCACTTATTTATGGTACAAGTTGATAACAGGTTGAGGTACAAGTTGATGCATGGTTCAATTTATTAGTATAGGTTGTTTGGTGTAGGTTGATTGGTACAGGTTTACATCAATATATCTAAAAGTGATAGTGTTATAGTGGTTCTATAATTATACTTATACGTTGGGGAGGTTGGACGGGGCAAGGACAAGTGGTTGTAGCCACCTTCCAGTTATAGCTGGAGAACATATGGGTTTGTAGCTAGAGAATTGGGGAGTTGGAGCTTCCCTCAGGTTATAGCCTGAGAATCTAAGGGGTTGGAGCCTCCTTCCAGTTGCAACTAGAAAACAAAGGAAGATGGTTCTTCCAATGAATGTAATTCTTCAATACATATAATAAAAATAATTATGTGGTTTTCTCTCCCTTTGGGTTTCCACATAAAACACTGGTGTACTATGTATGTGTATGATTGTTCATTTGTTCATTGCTAATTTACTCTATAGTTATTTGATGATAATGCTACATTGATATAACACTTGGATTATATGGTTAAAAATGATTAAATTTCTCTAATACTGATTCACCCCCCCTCTTAGTAATCCAATAGTATCATATTCTTGTTTACAACTGAAAGTATCACACTAAAGTATCAATATACAATTCTATGATTCATGAAGAAAAAATTATATACCTATGGTGGAACTCCTATGATACCAAGAAATCATATTTATATCATTGGCACATTATTTATTGGTCTCTTACAAATCGCTTCTTCTAATCCCCGGTCATCTCACATTTAAAACATTATTCCTAAAATGATTGGTGGAAGGAAGACCCTAAGCCAAACTCTAGAAGTCATTAGAATGTCAAGCAAATCTAAATAACTCTTGTATCACCGCACTTCCCTAAACACCTAATTTCATATTCAATACATATATATAAATCATTAAGGGTATAACATAATAAAAGGGAATATGAAATCACTTTATACTATCGAGAGTACAAGTAAATTTGTCGGGGCTATTGATGCTCACTAGCAGCGGGTCAATACTTGTATGATACCAAGGCACTTTCGTCGGGGCTATGGACGCTCGCGGGTAGGGAAACAATGTCGGGTTAAAGAGATATTAGGAACACACATAGGAAAATGTTTACTCACCTGGGGTGAAAGCCTTAGGTTACACCTTATACTAAATATTTTTGGGCTGAAATCTAAGAAAAAATAACCTCAAAAGTTACATGATGTTCATGTTTAATGAGATTATCTTTTAAAAGTTCTTGAACATATGGTGGTACCCATAATTAATAGATCTATATTTACATTCATTTAGCTTACTTTTAACATTTACTGTGAATAAATTTTTCAAGTAATGTTAGATAGAGATAATTTCTTCACTCAGTGTGTCACTGACTCTCAACAAATGCCCATTATTTTTAAAGTTTTTGAATAAATAATAACAGATCCCTTTTTAAATTTTGGCTTATTTCAATTTTACATTCTTTGATTATTTACGTTTGTATAGATTTCAAACCTTAGAGTCCAATAAAACCTTATCAAACAATCTCCTTTAAACAAAAATAAGTAATGAATTAACCAGATCAAAGTATGTTTTTGTGTTAAATTTTCAAAAATTATTCATATTGCCCCAATGTCCCAGTGGGTCGGTTATATTGGATCAAAGATGTTTTTTATTTTAAATATTTATAAATTCCCGCCGTCCCCAAGTGGTATCAGACCATTCTTCGCATTACTTTATCATTTTCAAATAGTTTCCTGGTCTCCCAGTGGTACCAGATCAAGCTCCATTTTAACTCTTCAATAATTCCTCAGTCGTTGGTATCCATATCTCTTGGTGGTACCAAATCAAGTTTCAGTTCTTATTCTAAAATGTAACATCCATGTTTCAGTGAACACATTTAATAATACTAATTTATTATTTCAGCACACTTGTGTGCAAGTGATCCGGCTAAACATGGTACTATATGATTAATTGATTTGGTTTATGAGTTAAAGTTTATGCTACAATTGAGTATTGAAATATTTAAATGTCATTAATATTGACGTATATCATTGACAAGTATTATGATTAGGTTTTTTGAGTGTGTAGGAAACATGACACAATTAGGATGTTGATGGCATCGACGAAATACCTTGGACTCTGGATTGAGTTAGGGAATGGACTATTTACTTTGATTGTGAGTACTTGATTTTACTATGCATGCATTATGATGATGATTTCAATTATGAATTTAATGAATAAGAGTTATTAATATTATTTTTTTCAGTGGATGCAGGCATGTTAATGCTTTCTAATCCGACTCACATATGGATTAAAGGGATCATACATAGATATCAGATAGATTAGGGAGAGGTGTGGCAGTGTCCCTGTCACGGCCTAATAACACTCCCACCATGACATGAATTGAAGGTTAACAACTACCTTGTTCCTAAGAGGTTCACGATGTCATGAAGGAAGACTGAGAAAGTCTCTCATGAGGATTTATGAGGGGCGTGCAATAAAGTGGATTCCTTATTCCTCAATAATCCCTTCGTCTCACACAAGGTCGACAAGTGGAGTATTGACTCCAAGCGTTAGACAACTTTGAAACTAAGTCAAAAGCGAACAACATAAGGAATGGCGAGTGACACCATTGGAGCACGTAGGTGCATCTTGAAGGGAACATTGCATGAATAAAATTAATAAGTTAATAAAAATATAGAATACCAATAAAGAATAAAAATAATACTTAGAACTGTTAGAAAAGAGAATATTAATTTATATTAATTTATAAAACAGAAATATGATAAAATGTAAGTCTAAATGTTTATGCCTAAATAAATTTATAGAAATGGTTCTAAGGGAAATTTAAACAAAATTTAGAACAAAAAAAAAAGACCTAGTAAAGAGAAAATAAAAATTTAAGACATGTGCAAAATGTGTGCATGAAATTAATAAAATAATTTTTTTATTTAAAAGAAATTATTTCATGTGAAAAGGTGGATTCAACATAGAGTTATAATCCTAATTCAAACTAGAATCTAAATCCTAACTAAGAGAAGATTCTTAATCAAACTCCAACAGTAATTTAGTTATAAGACACAATATAGGAGAAATTGGGGAATTAAGAGACAACAAGGAGAAAATCTAGGAACTAATTGTGGAGGTGAGGAAAATTTTCAAAAAAAATTATTTAATTAAAAAGAAGTAAACATATGCAACTTGAGGGAAGAATGACATGTGTTTGGGGTGAATAATCTCTAATTTAATTATTAAAAATTATCTAATTATGCATGAAATGACACGTGTCAAGATAGAAATTCTTATAAAAGAAAGGAGAAGGAGTAAGACACCCCATTGTTGAATGACTAAAATGTTGTCAAAATTTCTTGTGACTTGTTTTCTTGTGTTAGTTGGGCTGAAAGTTTTGCGTAGTAGGTGGAAGCCTCTCCTTGCGAGGGAAAGCTTGAGCTAGATATGGATCCAAATTCATGTGGGTGACCCCTTTGTAGCTCGAGGGGCTAAGGGGGAAGAAGAGTACCCCTAGCGTTGGTTGGGAGGTATCAGTGAAATCGTCTTGATTAGAAAATGGAGAAGGAAATTGCGTAAGTTTCTGGATTGAATATCAACGTCATATATCATTCTTCTTCTGGTTACGGTATTTAAATATTTTAGTTATTTATTGTTTAACAAGATTTCGCATTGTGCAATTATCAATTACCGAAGGTTAGACATAATTGATCATGTACATCGAATAAGTATGGAATGATTGTTCTTTGTTACTAATATAGTATTTTTGTAATTCCGTCAATGCCTGAATTTTTTTTTTAATTACATGAAGAAACGATTTTTCCACCGGATCATATATCTTAGAGTGCAGATTGTATTTATGTGTGTGATGGATAGATCGAGGGAAAGGAATCCCTTCTTAGGAAACCTTGCAAAGAACTGGAAGTTTTGTTCGGAATTATCTGAGACATTAAATTAATTAATTATATTATTGAAATAATAAAGTGAAAAGAATTAAACAGAATTAATTTGAACCTTATGCCTATTTAAGTAAAGTTAGGAGATTGGAAATCTTGTTATAGTTAAAAGTACGACAATGTAGTTGTCTTAAATAAATTTTGTTGCGCAAATTGCACAACTTTAAGTAAAGTAGGTAGATGCTTACACTTTTGAATAGATGCTTACATTTTTAATTTTTTTTGCATTACTAGTTAGATTTATTTTGGATTTAATGTGATATGTTTAAGAAGCTCTTGATGATTAAAATTTTTAAATTGTGTAAGTATTGTATGAAATGATTCAATGATTTATGATGTTGAAAATAGTGGCATGGATTGTAAAGTTTCTTTTTTATTATCATAATGAATATTTATATTTTTTTTTTGCTCACTCAATTGTGATTAGATCAAGAGGTTAGTTATATATGGTATCAAATGAAGGTTCTACTCCACAAGACGGGACTCGTTACGACTTCTAATGCAATTTATTTAATTAAATATGTATTACTAATATAATTTGAAATTTTTTTATGGAAGATATCATGGTTAGAGGATGGAGAACTAGTAGACGATGGGGTGCAGGAGGAAGAGGTATTCCTCCTCCAAGTACACCTACACCCAAGGGATCTACTCCACATAGAGAGGATCATACTACTGTGTAGGATCATGTCGTAGTGGGTGATGTCATGGGTATAATGAGGTATTTTCAAAGGATGTTAGAGGCTCTGATAAATCTCCTTGATCGTGATGAGGACATGGGATCTGTACCAAATGAGGGTTCGCAACGCCCATCTATATCTAGTGGTAATGTTCATAGAGAACTCGAGAAGGTAAAATTTCTCGAGTTCTGGGGTTCTATGGATGGTTTAGTCGTTGAAGATTGGTTGGAGAATATGAAAATGTGTTTTGCATTGCACGATTATACCTCCAACATGAAATTTTGTATGGTGGTATTCCAGCTGAAAGGGAGTGCACTTCTTTGGTGGAAAACACTCTTACCACAACTAAATATGGCCATTGAAGATGTGTCTTGGGAATTGTTTGAGGAACGATTTCGAGAGAGGTACCTATCTGATGAGTTTATTGAGAGCCAGATAAATGAATTCAACACTTTATGACAGGGTAGTCGTACAATACCTGGGTATTATCCTAGATTTATGGAGTTTCTCAGATATGCTTTGCACCTGAACACTGAAAAATTAAAGGTGAATAAGTTTTTTTTTGTCTCAGCTAAAACATTCGTGCTAAAGTGAGGATTATGATTCCTGAGAATTTTCACGATGTATTACAAAAAGATTTTATCGCTAAGGAGGAATTTAAAAGTGGAGGTCAGTTCATAAATTCTTCTAGACAGACAAGAAATAATCCACATAGAGTGTCGCAATAGAAGACACCTGTTAGACAGACTTTTGGGCAACATGATACACCCATAGGACCCGTATTTTCTAGACCATGCAGACATACTACCAATAAGAGGACTTTGTACAGAACACCAAAGAAGCAAAATCCACATCGTCCTCAGCAGCAACAAAAATATAGATCTATTCTGCAGAACATATCAGGACCTCAGAACCCTAGACCAGTAGATTCTTCCTCTAGAACTAGGAGCACCGACCCTAAGAATGGATGTTGGACGTGTGGAGAGCCCCACTATTAGAGATATTTCCCATTGAGAAGGAAAGAGTTTTTGTATCAGTAGGACATATGATAGTGGGAGATCTAAGCAAGGCCCATAGGATTCATGCAACGGTGAATAACAACCAGGATGAGCATTAGTCTACAGTGCTTGAGACTTCAGGTATGATATTTGATCAATAGTTTTGTATTTTGATATATATAAGAGCTGATAAGAGTTTCATTTCTAGTGTTTCTCTCAAAATAATTAAGGTGAAGTCATTCAAACAAGACGAGTTTAGATATGTAGAATTGGCATCAGGATCTAAGAAAAAAGTTAGAGGAAAGGTTAAAGATCTTATTATTAATTTGGGTGAATTCGTCGCTAGTGTATCCATTTTTGTCACAACCTTGGGATCATATGACATTATGATAGTGATGGATTGGTTATAATCGCAAAACACGATATACTTAACTGTAAGAGGAAAATATGTAGCTTAATTGATGATCTAGGATAGAATAGAGTTGTAGTAAGAAACCAAGGAGTATCGCTAAGATTTATTACTTCCCTACAATTGAAGAAAAATATGTGCAAGGGATTTAAGCTTTATGCCATCTTAGTGCTTAATGAAAAGGATGACATGGAAATATTGGAATAATTTCCGGTAATATTAGAGTTTGCTGATATTTTTCTTGAGGAACTATTAGGTGTACCGCCAAAAAGAAAATTGGCATTTACTATATATATAAAACCTATAACAAACCAAATTTACAGAACACCATATCGGATGTCGACACCTGAATTGAAAGAGTTAAAGATGTAATTGAAAGAGTTATTAGATCTGGGACTTATACGTCCAATTGTATCACCGTTGGGTGCACCAGTAATTTTTGTAAGAAAGAAGGATGGATCATGGAGGCTTTGCATTGACTATCGTCAATTAAACAAAGACATGATCAATAATCAATACTTTTTACCAAGAATTGATGACTTATTTGATCAAATGAAGGGGGGAGACTGTGTTTTCAAAGATTGATTTGAGTTCAGGATATCACCAATTAATCGAAGAGGAAGACAATCCTAAAACAAAATTTAAAACAAGATTTGGACATTACGAATTTATTGTATTACCATTTGGTTTGACAAATTCCCATGGTGTATTCATGATTTTAATGAATGGGTGTTCCATGAATACTTGGACAAGTTCGTACAAGTATTTATTGATGATATATTAATTTAATCTCGGACAAGGGAGGATCATGGTGAGCATTTGAGATTAGTTTTGCATTGCCTAAGAGAAACCAAATTGTATGAAAAGTTGTCGAAATGTTCATTTTATCAAGCAAAGATTCACTATTTGGGACACATTATTTATGGAGAAGGTATTGTTGTGGATCCGGCAAAGATAGAGGCTATTATGGAATGGACAACACTGAAGAGCATGTAATAAGCACATATTTTTATGGGATTAGCAGGTTACTATAGAGGCTTCATCAAAGGATTTTCAAAAACAAAAAATCCAATTACGGAATTGAAAAAGAAGAATAAGAAATTTTGTATGGTCAGAAAAATGCATTGAAGCATTTCAGAATCTTAAAGAATTATTAACAACACCACCATTATTGAAAGTTCCTGATATGGACAAGGAATTCATAGTATGCATTGATGAATCCAAGGAAGGACTGGGTGGAGTACTAATGCAAGAAGGTCGATTTATCACATATATTTCAAGGAAACTAAGAATTCATGAAGAGAATTACGCAATAGGTGATTTGGAATTATTAACAATTTTTTATGCCTTACGAGTTTGGAGATATTACCTTATAGGATGTAAATTCAAATTGAAAACCGTTCATAGTGGATTGCAACACATTTTTACACATAGTGACTTGAGTGCACAACAAAGATGTTGGTCAAAAATTTTAACTGAGTATGATTTTGAAATCACATACATTAAAGGAACAATTAACAGAGTAGTGGATGCGTTGAGTAGGAGACCACTCATTTTCTCAGCAATACCACTAAAAAAGAACCTTTGGGAAAATATTTTAGCATTACAAATTGATGACAACTCATAGAAGGAAGTAAAAGACATTATCATATAATATACCATGATGATACCTAGATATGAGGGTTATTCCTTGGACAGTGATGGGCTATTAATATATGATGGAATAATTTATGTACCACCAAATGATGAAATGAGAAATTTAATATTGAACAAAGCTCATCGAGTAGTGTATATGGCCCATCCTGGAGTCACGAAAATGAAGGCAGTTCTTAAACCATTATTCTTTTGGAAGGGAATGAAAATTGATATAGTTAACTATGTGTCAAGATGTCTTGAGTGTCAGCAAGTGAAGGTTGAACATAAACATCGAGCAGGATTATTACATCCACATGTGATTCTTGAATCGAAATGTGAAGTCATATCGATGGATTTTATTGTTGGATTTCCATTGACGTCAAGGAGACACGATTCTATTTTTGTAGTTGTAGACACTTTGATGAAGAGTGCACATTTTATTCCAATTTGTATGACATATCAAGCACTTGGCATAGATATAAATTTTCTTAATGAAATAATAATATTTCATGGTGTACTGAGAAAGATAATAGTTGATCGAGGATTGGTATTCACTGGATGTTTTTTGGACTAGCTTCCAAGAGGAATTGGGAACACAATTCAATTTTAGTACAACGTATCACCCCGAAATGGATGGACAAATGGAAAGAATGAATCAAATTCTGGAAGATATGCTTCGAATGTATGTGATGGATCAACATAAATGATGGGAAGCATTTTTACCATTGGTAGAATTTGAGTATAATAACAGTTACCAGAGCTCAATAAAGATGGCACATTTTGAGTTTCTATATAGATGATCGTGTAGGACACCTTTTGTTGACTCTTAAAAGCACAACATTGGATACCATGCTCACAAATGATTTCCAATATTTATTATTTAATTATATTAATAATATACTAGTAGGTGGGACCCCTTGTTTGACTTATGGAACTATGATGGAGAAGCGACACTTATACATTTTTTTCCTATGTATTGGTTGCGACACAGTTTCTATAGCTTATTCGCTTCAAATCATGGTTAAAATGCTTGTGATAAGAAATTCTGGGCAGGATGGTTAAAATAGGAAAGAATGTGGTCTTGATCACCTCTCGCAAAATGTGATATGTTTCTTTATTGAGTGAAGGAATAACACTCCAGTTTGATTTTGATCTTATATGGACTATATTGTATATGGGCGACCACCCCAACTCTTGCTACAATTGTGGTGTACATTGTTTTGATGGAAATATTAGTTGTATTCCTAGCAAATAGTCATATGTTAAATTGGATGGTGGAAAAGGTTGGCACATTTTTTTGGAGTGTATGCAAACTATGGGATATTGGGTTTGTATTGATTGATGGGAATGTTAATGAAATGTGAGTTGTATAGTGCACTTGCCTCGTACTAGCCATGAATGAATGCCAAGGGTGAAGCGATGTGCAGTAAATGCACGTCTCTTACTCACCTCGAGCCCACCACCCTAGTCATTAGCATTGTGCTATGTTATTTGTTGTTACTCTGCCTTGATCAGACGTGGAGGAGGTATACACCTTGGTCATTTCTCCTTTTGCAATATTTTAATGGTATGGTTTTTTTCTTACTTCTCCATCCATGAACTTCACTCTACTCTTAAATCAATTGGTGGCTCTTGTTTCTCATGGTCTTTGTATTTCTCAATCTTTCACAATCTTTTCAGACTTTGTATTGGTTGTTTGAAAACTTTGGTTTCATATGGTGGTTGCTCTGAGACTACTGGAATTTTTAAGAAAAAATAAAGGTCATGGGTGTCCTTGTTGTGTGTAACTATTCACGATTTTTTCTTAGAAAAGGAGTGTTGTTGGGCCTTCTTTTCGTCTGGTTTCTTGTTGGGTTTTCATCTATATTCAAAGTTGGGTTTTCCCTTCCTTACCTCTGAGTTTTTTGTGAACACTCTTGTATGTCAATGCACCCGCGCTATAACATCCACTCTATGACTATTAATGTAAGGCACTGTTGATTTTTCAATAAGATAGGTTAAGCATGTAGTTCATTTCAATTTTCATTTTTCTTAACCATAAACAAGAATGTTGCAACAACCAACATCACAAGAAGAAACACCATGCACAAGAACACAAGAAGTATCCCGAGAAACCCTTGTCAACAAGGGAAGAAAACCCAACCAAATCCTTTTCTATATTCTTCAACAGAAAGACCTTCACCACCAAGAAAGACCTAGAACACAAGAGGGTGTTCAAACCCTAGAAGACTAGCGCCCAAGAGAGGTGTGCACCTTTTCTCAAGTAGATGTACTTGCTGAAATTTCCAAACTCACATGAAAGATGTATTTCCACAATGGGTATTTTACCTTTACTTATACTAACCTAAACATGTCAACATAAGTGTCTATTTAGTATTGGCTCAACAGGGCCGAACTCTCTAAGTCACATTATAATTATAACTATAATTATTATTATATTATAATTAATATTAACGAGATTAATTATCTTTTACATTTATTATTAATCACATTAAGGTGGGGATGACCTTTACCCTTTACATAACAATTAGGGTTACAGGCAGTTCTGACTCTTGAAAAATATATAGCAAAGGATTTGATTCACCCACTAGTGCTCATCCACTAGGGGCACATCCATAGGAATGTCATATCTCTAGTTCACTGCATTACACATAAGAACCAGATCTTCACACGTTCACTTGTGATCGTCCACATGCATGTCCACTATACAGATCTTCTTTCCCATTGCCTCACACAGAAGAATCATCTAGAGTCTTCTCATCAACTATGCTACTCAAAGGAGGCTAATACATCATCTTAATTCTTGTTCACATTACGATGCACCCAACACATTGGGATTCACATGTTCACCTTGTGCTCAGCCACATCCATGTATAACTCAACAGATTGCCTTTCCCATTGGATAATCATCTAGAGTTCTTCTCAACTCTCAAAATGGAGGAGGTCATCTCTATGTTCCTAGCTCTGTCTCAGGCAGGAACCACATACCCTTCTTAGGGGATTTCTCATAGGTTTGTAAGATGAGATAAAGACTCACATAGCTGCAATGATCCACATCTCACAGGTTTGTAAGCTGGAGAATGTCTCACATAGTTGCAATCATCAACACTCCCTCTTAGCTAGGGAGGAATTATTTATCATGCCAAGTTTCACACGGATGTATTTTGATTTTTGACTTGGCTAGAGTCATAGACACTCCCTATCAACTAGGGATCCATACTTCATGAAGTTAATTTGGTGAAGATATCTGCAATCAACTCATGTGTAGGAAGGTATTGCATGTGTACGATTTTCCTCTGCGTCATATCTTGTATATAAGGATATTTTATCTCATTGTGTTTTGATCCATCAGGAAATACTGGGTTCTTAAGGAGCTTTACACACGACTCTTGGTCATCATCATAGGATCCATCTCATGTTCAAGTAAATCTGTCAGAATCTTTTGAAGCCACATTGCTTCACACACTTGATGCTATGTACTCTTCCTCTATGGTACTCAAGGCCAGAGAGTTTTGTTTCCTACTGTGTTAATAAACCATGGAAAACTTCATGGTAGAAAATCAACCAGATGTGCTCTTTCGATGCACTATGCTTTCTACTCAATATGAATCATCATATCTTGCAAACTCAAGTTCACACTGGAGGCATATCTCAGGCCATATCCCATTGTGCCATGTATATATCTCAATATATGTTTTGTTGTTGTCTAGTGAGTCTGTCTCAGTTGACTCATGAAATGACTAGGCATAATCACTGCATGGCATGAATCAAGTCTGGTGTTAACCAGATACGTCATTGATCCAATCAGTTGTGGATCAATCTTGTGTGAATCATCATTAATTTTTTTCCTTAAATCCATCACGATGGATTTTTCATTCTTTGTCATACTGAACTTCTTTAATATTTTTACTGTATATTTTCCTTGACTCAAGAAAATCTTATCAGTCCTCTTTCATACTTCTTGTCCCAAGAAGTAGTGAATCATACTCAAATTCTTCATCTTGAATTCAGAATTCAAGGATTACTTGTATCCAACAACAAGGATTTTTGAAAAAGACATCAAAATCAGGCTCTTGTCACCAACATTGTAATAATATCGGTTTGGGTCGGCAACACTCTTGATGAAATAAAAACTTCATCAAGAATCTATCTGTCTGATATAGTTTCCAACTCATGGATGGTAGTATGGATGGAAGTGTATCAGGTTTACTGGATCAAGTGTCTCATCATAGAAAACTACCTATGTTTGTGAGAAACCTCTGGCTATAGATTTCATTTTGTATTTCTTGACACTTCCATCAACTGCATGCTTGATCTTATAGATCCACTTGGAAGTTACCACACACTTGCCTTAAGGTCTCTGAAAAATATATTATACATCATTTTTAAGATATATTGGTATTCTTTTGTTATGCCATATTGCCATACCTATTTTCCTGTTGCTTCTCTAATACAAGGAGGCTAAACATCAATGAAGTATCTCATGACTGAAGGATAGCTCAAAAATCTCTTTTTCTTTCTCGGGATGTGCCTTGAGAGGCTTGTATGTTTCTCTCCCTCTTGCAGAGTGAGTCTAGGTAGGCCTTTTATGCCCTACTTAAATATCTCTTGAACATATCAACTTGATCAATTGGAATAATGTATGTCTCCCTCTGAACTCTTGAAGGGGGAGAAGGTATTGTCTTACTATTAATCTCCATCTGAGATTGTCTATATCTTTGAAAGACTATGTCTTCTTCAAGGATAATGTCTCTTCTTGTCTCAATATTTTATCTGACCAGGGATGTCGATCTGGAATGTCTTTGAGTATTCACTGTATCCTTTCTTTCTAAAGGATATAGCTTGAAATTCTTCTCTTTAGGTACATGAAAATACACTGGGCACCCAAATAACCTCAAGTGTTCAATCTCAGGCTTCATTCTGGTGAAGACTTCTTCGGGAGTTTTGTTTTTCAAAGTCTGGTGAAGAATTTTTTTCTGAAATTATACTGTGTCATGCATGCTTTATTCCCATAGAATCATAGAAGTATTATGATCATGTGTTATTTCTTTGGTTTCCCTAATGATGGTTATATTCTTCCTCTTTCTCAAATAATTTCAACTCCCTCTGAGTCAAGTGGCTCTCTTTGAAGGATAAACATCTTTATTTGATCTTAACTTGTCTTGAACAAGAAAACAAGAGGAACCAAAACAATAATATCTCCTAAAGGAGAATAATGTGTGTATCCCTAGAATCAAAACAATTTAAGGATTGTTGTCACAGCTACAACACCTACTTGTAGTGCAACAAACTTTAGAAATATAGGTTAGAGGAATGAAAATTACAATAATCAAACCTGGAGTTTTCACTTCCAATGTGTTGTTCCTATGAATGCAATGAGAAACCTCTAGATCCAAGACTTTAGAAAAAGGTTCCTTCGTCCTACAATTACCCTCATGATAATGATACAAATAATATAAATACAAGTGCATACCTGAGGGTGTTGATATGATTTCATCAATGGCACATGGTTGATCTATGTCCTCTGACATCTTCATGAAGGAGGTATGTCACAATGACATATTTTTGTATCACCCACAATAAGTCTTCCTTTGAAGTCTTTTCTTCCAGGAACTAAATTTTCTTGAATCATCAAGCTTTCCTCCCATTATGATTTTTCTCGTTTTTGGATTCTTCACAAACCTTTGTCAACTTGGCTAGTAAACCTAATGGCTAGGCTAGGCTAGAAATTTTAGTTTTAGTTGGACTTATGACTGCAAACAATAAGCCTTTGAAATATAGGAGAACACTAGTGAGATGAAGAGCTCCTTCAAGGAATTTAAGAAACCCTAATTCTAAAGTTTCTGCAAAAATTAGTGAAACCCTAGAAACCCTAGGGCCAAAAAATCAAAATGCTTGAAAATGCAATCTGAAGCTTGTTGGAGGTGCGTTGAAGGAGATAACACACTCCTATCAAATTTTAGCCCCAACTTCCAAGTTCTAAGTGCTGAAACACTCAAAAGAAGAGGGTCGTACAGATTTTCTGGAAACCCTAGGAGGGTCGTACAGTTCTACAGAAGAGGAGGGATGAATGGTAAACACTTGTAGCTTGTGTAATGGGTTATTCAAGACCTATGCTCTGATACCATGTTGATTTTTCAATAATCTAGGTTAATCATGTAGTTCATTTCATTTTTCATTTGTCTTAACCATACACAAGAATGTTGCAGCAACCAAGATCACAAGAAGAAACACCATGCACAAGAACATAAGAAGTATCCTAGGAAGCCCTTCTCAACAAGGGAGGAAAACCCAGCCAAATCCTTTTCTATATTCTTCAAGAGAAAGACCTTCACCAGCAAGAAAGACCTAGAACACAAGAGCGAGCTCAAACCCTAGAATACTAGCGCCCAAGAGAGGTGTGCACCTTTTCCCAAGTAGATGTACTTGCTGAAATTCCCAAACTCACATGAAAGATATATTTCCATAATGGGTATTTTACCTTTACTTATACTAACCTAAACTTGTCAACACAAGTGTCTATTGGCTCAACAAAGCCGACCTCTCTAAGTCACATTATAATTATAATTATATTATAATTAATATTAATGAGATTAATTATCTTTTACATTTATTATTGATCACATTAAGGCGGGGCTGACCTATACCATTTACATAACAATTAGGGTTACAGGCAAGTCTGACTCTTGAACAATATATAACAAAGTATATGATACAACCACTAGTTCTCATCCATAGGGATGTCATATCTCTAGTTCATTGCATTACACAGAAGAACAAAATCTTCACATGTTCACTTGTGCTTGTCCACAGGCATGTCCACTCTACATATATTCTTTCCCACTGCCTCACACATGAGAATCATCTAGATTCTTCTCATCAACTCTGATGCTCAGAGGAGGCTAATACATCATCTTCATTCTTTTTCAGATGACGATGCACCCATCACTTTGGGACTTCACACATTCACCTTGTGCTCAACCACAGGCATGTCTAACTCAACATATCACCTTTCCCACTGGATAATCATCTGGAGTTCTTCTCAACTCGCTGAATGGAGGAGGTCATCTCTAAATTCCTATCTCTGTCTCAGGAATGAACCACATACACTTATTAGGGGATTTCACATAGGTTTGTAAGCTGAGAGAAAGACTCACATAGCTGCAATGATCCACATCTCATAGGTTTGTAAGCTGGAGAATGTCTCACATAGATGCAATCATCAACATGAACCTGTTCAGTAAACATTTTGTGCTTTTTAATGGCCAAACCCTCAGTTTGTTTATCCCTATCTTTTCTTCCACTTACTGTCACTGTTATACATCTAACCCTATGCATTATTGTGAAAATGTTGCTTACCCATAATATAATGGGAATATTGTTTTTTCTCTTTTACTTGGGCATGGGTTTAATTGGTCACTTGCTTGGAAATTATGGAACAAGTATTGAATCCAACTATTCATTGGAAGTTACAGTCTATCTTTACAAATATTATGAGTTCGATAGAAAACATTGCATATCATTGTTTAAAAATAAATTTTCCATGTTTATCGAATTTTCAAACACCTATGTATAAGATGCATGATGCTCGAATTCAATAATATGAACCAGAATGAAATTGATGAGAAATTGTGATGAATGATTGGCTCGATTAAATGGTGATTATGAATAGAGATTTGTTCTAAGGAATTGTACAAGACCCTCAGGGATTTAAGAAATTTGTTGTGGGTTGGTATTATGAGTTGTGACTTGTTCACTCTAAGACCATTGTGGTATTTCCTATAGCGATTATGATGTTGCTCATTTTGTTTCTATTATATAATGGCAGTATTGTTATTATGGTTATTTTGGTTAAATAAAATTATGGGCATATCACATCGGTTACTGTGTAATACAATCTCAAAGGCCAGTGAGAATTTTGTTAAGGAAGCATCAGCTTTGGGTTATTGTTTGGAAACATAGCATTGTTTAAAATTTAAAATTTCGAACAAAAAGATATTATGTTTGCAAGTTTACATCAGAGATAACATGGTTTGATTTTCATTTGAACAATATATGTATATTTTCACCACCATTCTATCATTTTTCTCTAGTTACACTCCCTCCACGATCCTGATTTCACTTAGTTATCCCTATTCTGTGATATTAATTTTAAAGAAGAGTCTATATAGGAACAAATGAAAGTTAATATAGCAAGGGTTGAGGACTGATATTCTTGATATTTGTATATACACAGTTAATTGTTTGATTAATTGTTGAATAGTATTTGTATATTGATCCCCTCCATGATAGCATTTTTCGCTAATTACACTCCCTCCATATTTTCCATGAACCCTATCACTCCCTATTCACATGGCAATTAATAAATGATGTGTTATGGATGGATTTGCATGTATCTCGTGTCAATTTTGGAGACAAATTTTGATTCATGTAATAAGAGTTTCATGTGTGGTTTATTAAGAGATTCATTACTGACAAATTTTTGCTACAGGATGATCTTTTTTAGTAGAGGCAACAATGGTCAAAATAACAGAGGCATGCGAAATTGGAATCGAGGTCATAGAATGCCTATATTTTCTATCAATTTTGATGTTGACCCGCAAGAATTGAACCATTTGTTCCAAGCTAGGTTCTTTAATTTGGTTGGCCATGGGATACTACACCCTCAACTAGAAATACCCCCTTTCCATCCTCCTCAGAATATTCCTGCCATTCTTGTTCTGCGACATGTGTCTTTGCAACCCGAAGTCCTCGCAAATGATGGGTGGAAAGAAATTGTCCACCAGCTTATCTCTCACCATCGTGGTTGGCCCACTGTGTCATTTCCTTTACCACCACCAATTAACCCCAATGTTCAAATTTATCCTATTGTTTCGCCAGTAAAACCCTCTCACACTAGAAAGATATTGAAAACCTAGATTCTGTAACCTATACAAGACAAAGGAAAAGAATCAGCCTCCCCCTCTAATCCATCTATTGACTCCTCCAAATTTGTGTCTTCCCGCCTCCACCTCAAGGACGACTTCTCTCATGTGATCATTGAAATACAACCTCAAAGGTATAACCAACCAAAGGCCACTCAAGAGAAGTCAGTTGAGGACAGCATTGAGAAGAGGAAATATGCCTTGCAAAGAAACAAATATGGGTTCTAAATGCTTATTTTTATGTTTTTCAGTGATGAGAACAATTTTTAATGCTTTTCAACATATTTTGGACATCAAGCCTTACTTTTGGATATTTTTTGGATAATGTGGATATATATTCTTTTTTGGATATGATATAAATTATTGATGATATTTAAATATCCAGTTTAAAAATCCATGGGAGATACAACGGTGCCATATGGTCTAAATGATTATATTTTGTGCTTTATATTTGATGATTGAGAAAGAAAAATTGATGGGAGTCACAAGGGGTCCCACCTGTTTTAGTTATTATTAATTAAGACCCTTAATTATATATTATTATTATTTTCTCCTAAACTATTTTTTTAAGTTAATTTGACTTAACTAACTAAAAGTAGTTGAACTACTTCAACTAATTGGAAAAAGAATAAAATCCCAACTGGATGAAGAGACAAAGGGAGAATAGAATGAGAAAAAAAAGACTAAGTTTTTCTCTTTAGTTACATGAGATAGTTTTAGTTTTCATTCATTTATGAGTTTATTTGAAAGCCTATTTCTCTTGTTGAAAATAGGGTCTTATTGTAGATAGCAAGGTTCAAGACTGAACCATACTTTTCAACCGCCTTTTTTAGAGGTGTTGATTCATCCTTGATAGTCTTTGTATTCTTGTATGTTTTTGAATTTAGTTTCATGGTTGATAAAGGATATCTTGTAGAGTCAAAATGGCAGTAATTTGTGGCATGTTGATCCAGATTATTAATTTCAGTTTTACTTTACTGCTGGAGTCTTTTTGTATGGTGTCCATCGAAGATCTCTAAATCATACTTTGGTCCATGCCCTCGCAGGGGTTTGTAACGAGAAAAACACTTTTGGTATCTCATAATGAAATAAAATCAGATTATTGTTCTGTCTCATACGTGTGTTTCTATGACTTGGTTCCTCCTATCACTTTTGTCTCCATTTTTACTTTATTGTAAAATATGCATACATTCCATTATCTTTGTATAAATTTTATTTCATATTGCAACATATATAAATTATAAAATCAGCCTCAGTCCTTGTAATTAATACTTGTGGATTGGGTGAATGTTTTCTAAGGCTATAAATTTCGGGTCACATTCCCAGCTATCTTTTTCTAGCGAGGAAAGATCTGAAAATGATTGAGTAAGGTGTTCAATACATTTTCCTCAACATTTATTTGGAGACCATACTGGGGATATCTTCCATATCTATCTGGTTGATTTTATTCATGATTATCTTTGAATATTTTTTTTTTTATATGACTCTTTGAATGATTTTTCTCATGATAGTACCTTCTACAGGACAACCTAATATTGAAGACAATCTTAAATACTAGACCAGCATTGCCTTCACTTTATTCAATACTATCCTAGAAACTGCTAATACCCGTACTGAGATTGAACACTCGTGAGAAGTAATTGAACGAGATATAAGTATCTGTGAACGTTGGGAGGCCAGGGAAAGGTAGCCTAGAAATCAACCATAGCCCTCCTTTTCCTTAATTTTTTATATTCTTTTTTCATGTCCTCAAATCCTCGCATTTCTAGAAGAAGAATAGGATTTTCCCTTGAAGCTACTCCTATCATTGAAATAGGAATAAAGAAATCCATTTTATCGACCCAAGAAAGCACTCTAAGGAGGACTTTGTATGACTCTTCCATTTCACCCTTTTCCCCCTTACCCATCACTCCCAAAATGGCATCCATAGGTGGTGCTAATGGTGTTGGAGGTGATTCATCATCCCAAACCTTGGCCTTATCGGTAATTGGTATTTTATATAGTCATCAGGTTCCTATCCAATATGCTACCAACCCTACTAAATTTATAAAGAAATACAGACTTTTCCAATTCGAAGAAGATGATACTACCACCCCATGGTGTGTATCTTCTCCCTTGAATATAGCACCTTCTACTCGTTCATTACAAAAATTTAAAGAACATCTACTTAGGTTTTCAGGAAACAATACAATCACTACAAATGAACATATAGTGGCATTTTATAATGCTTTTCATAATATTGGAGCTAACAATAACAATACATGCATGTGCATATTTGTCAACTCCCTTGAAGGGAAAGAAACAACTTATTTATTTGATCTCCCTCCAAATATCCTTTCCAGTTGGGAAGAGTTGGTTTATTGGTTCAAGTCCACTTATGGAAAATCTAAGAGCACGGCCAAATAGTTAAGGGAATATAACAATATTTCTTACAAAGATGGTGAAACTATCAAGTCCTTTACCCTTCGCTTCATCAAACTGTATAATCAAATCCATGAACTAACCTACCCCCAAAACCAAGATCCCTTCATGCATTACTATAATGTTCTTCCCTCTCCTTATCGAAATAGGCTCGAAGAAAAGGATATTGGAAATATTGGCTCCACTCTCCACACTTTCCTGGAGTAAGAAGAGAAACTTGAAAGAACATGTCTCCCCAAAGGAGACTTAGTCAAACAAAAAAATATTCCTACCCTCTTACAACTTGTACAAGATGTGAACAACTGAATGATAACATATGAACAAAAAGGGAATGTTCCCTTTATTACTCCTGGGGCATCATCTTATTCATCAACACCTTTTAGGAATACCAATGAGAACAAATTTCAGCCCAAATCCATCATGTCTCGCAGTTGGTTTAACTTTTGCGAAGAAAATCATGAAGAAAGTACTGGTGAGGTTAAGAAGATTGCCAGAGATAAAATATTTGGCAAGAAGCCCAAAACCACCATTTATGCTCTAGATTGGGTAGAACCGAAAGATGTCATGATTATAAATACTATGAACAAAACGTATGCTCCTAAAGGAAAGTATGAACCTCCTTATTCCTCTACCAATCTAGCCTCATATTCACACAGCACTAATGTACACGTTGTCAAAGTTCCTGAGAGTCAAGGAGTTCCCTCCCCTCTGTCATCTTCCAAGTATAACATTCTTAACCAATAGGCTAATATCAAGGCCGATGTTGCTCTTATGGACATGGATGTTGTCCCTGAACAACCAAAGCATCTAAATAATTTTATGGAAGGAAAATCTTCCACCATAGCCAATCCTTTTGAAGAGGTAAAAGAAGAGGATTCCACTGTAAATAAAATAGGTGAATTTCAGACACCCTGTAAAAAACCCTCCATTTTTCATTTCTGTAAAAATTATGGATAAGATATCCCATTGTTTCCTAATTGACGGTGGTTTGGGTCCAAGAATAATGTCAAAAATCATTATGGAAGAGCTAGGCTTATCATGTACCAATGAAAATTCTAGAAGCATGCTCTCCTATAACAGTCTGCAGCAGTCAACAATAGGTGAAATCAAAGACGTAACTTTAGTTCTATGTGCACATCCCTAAATAAGGACAACCCTTAGCATTCAAGTAATCGACATGCTGATAAGAAACTATTCTATTATCCTAGGAAGAGACTGGCAAGCCCTAACATGTGGATATCTTTCGCTTGATGGGACACATTTTTTTGTTCCCTAGAATGGAAAGAATATCATAGTCCTAAGAGAAGGAAGAATTTCACCATACATAGAGAGTATTCCTCAACCGAATGTAAATTATATTGAGGAAGACTAAGGGGTATACTCTATATTTTCTGATAAGGGTGACACAACTTTAGAGAAAATTGATTTAGAAGATGGTATGTGGCACATGCATTTCGATGGCTCATGCTCAAACAAAGGTAATGGAACTAGCATTATCTTTTACTCACCTATAAGTAAAATCCACAAATTTTCATATACGTTAGAGTTTTCATGCACAAACAATGTCACTGAATTTGAAGCCTTACTGCCAGGCATCGAAAATTATTATAACCTTGGCTGTGGCCACCTTAGAGTTTTTGGCGATTTTGAACTTGTTGTAAACCTTGTGCGTAAAATCTATTCTCCTAGAAATAAGTTTATGAAATGCTACACCCAATCTATTTGGGCGCTTATCTTGAATCTTCTGTCATTTAACATCACTCATGTTAAGAGGGAACTTAATTCAATGGATGATAAGTTAGTTGTATTTTCAGCATCCCCTACTCGACAACTTCTACCTCAAAGGCCTGATTGTACTTTTCAATGTTTATATCGTCCTCACATTCCTGATAATGTAGAATCATGGCAGGTTTTCCCTAATGATGAAGTCATCTATTATTTCATAAAAAATGAACCGTTTAAGCCTAAGGAAATCATATCTATTGAAAATGATGAATTTCCAAAGGGCTTGACTCCTCTTGAAATTTCATTTTCATCGAGTGATGTGAGCAACAAAGAAACACATAAGGAAGAGGAGTTGAAAAGGAAGGTGGGTGATACCATTTCCTTGAACCTTGGGACCTCTGAATCTCCAAAGATGGTTAAACTAGTGTTGATTCTTAAAAATGCAATGATGAATGCTATGCTTGCAAATAATTTCCAAGTTTTATTATTTAATTATATTAATAATCAACTAGTAGTTGGGACCCCCTTGTTAGACTTATGGCACTATGGTGGATAAGAAGGGCTTATATTTTTTTTTCTTATGTGATGGTATCAACACAGTCTTCTACAATTCATTTGTTCCAGATCATGGTAATATGTGTTGTTTGGATGATTAAAACATGGCATTAAATGGTTTGGATGATCTCTCATAAAGGATAATAATGTTTCCCTTTTAGATAAAATAATTATAATACAATTTTTGTTTTGATATTGTATTATGCATGGCAAGAATTTGGGTCATTTGAACCCTTGATACTATGTTCATGCACATTGCATGAGTTTCATGTTGGGTTTTGTTCCTAGAAAGTGGTCATTTGAAGAAGTTTAATATTACCAATGGGTGCGCACTTTGAAAAAGTGATATGGAAAATGTTATTTTGGTTGATTAATGGTGTAGTGGTATGGTGAATGGGCTTGGGTCGTACTAAGAATTCAATGAAGTTGGCAGGGAGAAGCGATGTGCATTTACTGCACATCACTCAAACTCCCCCCGAGCCCATCACCCTAGTCATTATTGCATTGTTTTGGCTCTGTTATTTTTTGTTTCTCTGACTTTCTTGGTCGTGAAGGAGGCATACAGTCTTGTGTGTTTCCTCACGCAAGATTTTCTAGGTATGGGTTTTCTTACTTTTCCATCCATGATAGTTACTCTGCCCTTTGAATCAACTTTTGGCTCTGGTTGCTTGTGGTCTGTGTGATTCTCAAGATGTTATGATATTTTTGATTGTGTATTGGTGTTTTCATCCTTGGTTTCTCATGGTGGTTGTTTCGGACTATTGGAATTAAAAAAATAAAATAGTTGTGGTCTTCTTGTTGTGTGTAATCCTTCACATGGTTGTGAATAAAAATTGCAGTGGAGCCTACTTGATCATGGATTGGTTTTTGGGTCTGGAATCTCTATTGAAATTGGTTATCATATTCTCCCAAATCTCTGGTTTTTGCGAATACCCTACCTGTGGATTGATGTTACTATTCTCTGTGATTAATTTTTCCCATACCATGTTCGAATCTATGTTTTTTTTTTATGATGGAAGATTGGGGTATTTTGTGCCTTGTCTTGGAAAACCCTGAGTTGTTAAATACCTTGCTATGACATCACTGACACAATTTCCTGGAAAACATTGCACAGTATGAAGATAACGCCACCCAGAAGTTGATGAAATCATTATTCATGTTTTTTGGTCGGGCACGGGTTTATACTTGGTCACTCATTTTGCAGTGTTATTAAAGGGGTTGGATTCATTTGTGTTGTCTATTGGAAGTTGCATTCTGTTGTTTTGAAACCCTTACAGTTGAGAGAATTATTGCATGTTATTGTTATGTGGTAAATTTTGATAGGGAACCTACAGAATGAGCTATATGTGCCATTCAAATGCCAAGCTCTCTGATTGAATCATCTTTTGTCTCTTCCACTTGTTGTCTTAAACCCTAAATATTACTTTGTAATCATATTTACTCCAGTTCGATGGTTGATGGGAGCATGGTGCTTGCATGGGTACCTAGGAATGATTTTGTTTGGTATCTTGTTTGTTAATTCTGTAAGAGATCCATACTCATCCATTCATTTGAATCTTGTGTTCAAGATATTGATTGTTTTTGGGTTCAATCATTATGTGGATTGTATAAAAGTGACACCTGTGTGCAAAATGTTTGAGGCCCGAATAAGAGTTATAACGTCCAGATTGATTGTGTTGAACAATGACTAAATAAATGATGGATATGAGTTGATTTTCAACACTGTATCCATGTTCCTGTTGGTTTTAAGGGATTAAGCATTGAAGTTAATGTTATGGTCGTGGCTCAAAGGATATTGTGGTGTCTTATAGTGATTGCAATGTTTTTCATTATGAATGTCATATAATGATTATGTGGATACAATGGTTGTTGTGATTAAATAATTCTGGGAATATAGATTATTGTATAAAATAATTTGGAAGCCAACAAGCAAATTTGTCAAAGAAAGTACTAGCTCAAATTATTTTTTGAAAAATGAACACTATTAAATTTTGAAGGTCTGGGTAGAGATATGTTTTGACTACATGTGTTGATTTATTTTCAATTGAACAATATCCATATTGATTCCATGTAATTCTATCATTTTTTGCTCATTACATTCCCCTCATAATCCCGATTTCACTTATTGCATCCATGTTCTATGAAATAAATTCAAAAGGAAAAGTCCGTGTAAAAGCGACATAGCAAGGGTTGGTGACTGATATTTTGATATTTTACTACACAATTAATTTTTTGATTAATTTTTGAATGGTATTCATCTATTAATCCACTATCATTATACCACTTTTCACTAACTACACTCCCTCCATATTTCCCATGAACCCTATCACCCCCTGTTCACTTGGAAATTAATGAATGGTTTGTTATGGATGGATTTGCATGTATCTCGTGTCAATTTTTGAGCCAATTTTTTATTCATGTAAGAAGAGTATCATGTATGGTTTATTAAGAACTTCATTACTGAAGAATTGTTGCTACAGGATAATGTTTTTCAGTAGGGGCAGCAATGGAAGAAATAATAGAGGCAGGGGAAATTGGAACTGAGCCCATAGGAGGCCTAGATTTTCTATCCATTTTGACCTTCATCCTCAAGAATTGAACCAGTTGTTCCAAGCTTGGTTCTTTAATTGAATTGGTCATGGAATAGTGCACCCTCGACCAAAAATACCCCCTTTCCATCCTCCTTAGAACATCCCTGGCATTCCCATTCCTCCACATGTGTCCTTACAGCTGAAAGTCCCCACAAATTATGGATAGAAAGAGATCGTCAACCTGCATGTCTCTCACCATCATGATTGGCCCACTATGTCATTGCCTTTTCCACCACCTATCAATCCCAATGTCCATATTTCCCATGTTGTTTCTCCAATTCAATCTTCACATGCTAATAAGAGACTAAAAATTGATATTCCCCAATGTGTGCAAGATAAAGGAAAAGCAGTTTCCTCCCCTTATTCTCCCTCTGATGAATCCTTAAAATCTATGTCTTCCCGCATGCATTTGAAGGATGATTGTTCCCATTTTATCGACAAGATACAACCCCAAGGGTCTAATCAACCACAGACTACTCCCGAGAAATATAAGGGAGATAACAATGAAAAAATAAATTGCCTCACAAAGTGGCAAATATGGCTTTTAGATTACGTTTTTTTATGATTCTAGTTGATGAAGACAGTGCTTAGTGGGTTTCATTATTTTTGGACAACAATTTTTTTTTTGATATTTTGTGGATAATGTGGACATATATATTCATTTTTTGGATATGATATAAATTATTTCTAATATTTAAATATCCAGTTTGAAAGATATTTAAGGGAGCTACAAGGGTGGCACATATTCAAAATGATTATCCTTTTTTTGTTATATTTTATGATTTGAAAGAAGGAAATGAAGGGAGTCACAAGGGTCCCACCTACCTAGTTATATTAATTAAAGACCCTTAACTATATTATTTTTATTTATTTCTCATAAACTAATTAGTTAAGTTAAATCAACTTAACTAAAGAAAGTAGTTGAACTATTTCAACTTATTTGGAAAGAATAAAATTTGAATGAGAAGAAGAGACAAAGGAGATAGAAGGAGAAAGAAAGACTAAGGTTTTCTCTTTGGTTTCATGAGATAGTTTCATTTTTCATTCATTTATGAGTTTATTCAAAGCCTAATTCTCTTTTTGACAGCATGGTCTTATTGTAGACAGCAAGGTTCAAGACTGGACCAAACTTTTGAGATGATTTTTTTAGAGGTGTTTCCATCCTTGATAGTCAGTGTATTCTTGTTTGTTTGTGAATTAAGTTTCATGGTTGATGAAGGATATCTTGCAGATTCAAAATGGTAGCAGTTTGTGGCAAGTTGATCCAGATTATTAATTTCAGTTTCACTTTATTGTCAGAGTATTTTTGTATGGTGTTCATCGAAGATCTCTAAATCAGGCTTTGGTCCATGCCCTCACAGGTGTTTTGTAAAGAGAAGACATCTTTGATATCTCAAAGTGAAATAAAAATCAGATTGCTAGTCTATCTCGTATATGTGTATTTGTGACTTGGTCATATTTCTCTTTTGATATCTATGTTTACTTAATCGAAAATTTGTGTATATTCCAGAAGTTGTTTTATTTTATTTCTGCACATATTTAAACTATAAATCAACCTCATTCCTTGTAATTACTACTTGCGGATTGAGAGAATATTTTGAGGATATAAACCCCCAGGTGACATTCCTAACTATCTTGTCTTATCTAGACAATATCTGAAAATGATTGAGTCAGGTAATCCATACCTTTACCTCAACATTTATTTGGTGACCATACTAGGGAGATCTTCCATATCTCTCTGGTTGATTGTGTTTTTAATTATCATTGAATATTTTTTCATTTTTTTTTATTATTTGATTGCTTTCTTTTCCTCATGACAGTACCTGCTACAAGGCATCCCAATATTGAGCATGGTCTTAAATACTGAACCAACATTGCCTTAACTTTATTCAATACCATCTTAGAAACTGCTAATACCCGCGCTGAGATTGAACGCTCGTGGGACATAATTGAAAAATACATAAGTACTCGTGAACGTTGGGATGCTAGGAAAATGTAGCCTAGGAATCAGCTATATCTCTCTTTATCCTAAAGTTTTGATCTTCTTTTGCATGTCCTCAAATCCTCGCATCTCTAGGAGAAGAAGAGGATTATCTCCTAAAATCACTCCTATCATTGAAATAGGAGAAGGAAAGTTATTATGTCAACCCAACAAGGTACTCTAAGGAGAAATTTGTCTGATTCGGCTAGTTCACCTTCATTATCCTCACCGATCATTTACAAAATGGCATATGTGGGTGGCTCTGGAGGTGCCTCATCATCTCAACCTTCAACCCCATCAGTTATTGGTATTTTGTATAGCCATCATATTCTTTTCCAATCAACTACTAACCATGATAAGTTCATAAATAAGTATGGGATTTTTCAATTTGAGGAATATGCTACTACTACCCTATGGCATGTATCCTCTCCCTTGAACCTATCACCTACTACTCGTCCACTACCAAAATTTAAAGAGCATCCCCCTAGGTTCTCAGGTAATAACATAGTCACTATAAACAAACACTCGGTGGCATTATCTAATTCCTTTCACAATATAGGAGATAATGACAATGATACCTGCATGTGCTTATTTTTCAACTCCCTTGAAGGGAAAGCAACGATAGATTTATTTCATCTCCCTCCCAAGATTATTTCCACTTGGGAAGATTTAGTTTATTGGTTCAAATCCACTTATGGGTTGTGTAAGATCCCATTCGAACAATTACAGGAATACAATAACATTGCGTAGAAGGATGGTGAGACTATTAAGTCTCTCAACCTTCGTTTCTCCAAGTTGTATAATCAAATTCCTGAACTTATTTGCCCCGAGAACCAAGCCATTTTTATGCATTACTATAATTCTCTACCTTCCCTTTATTGGCATAGGCTTGAAGAAAAAGATATTGAAAATCTTGGTTCTTCTCTTCATACTTGTCTAGAGTATGAAGAACAACTATAAAGAACAGGTCTCCCCAAGGGGGACTCAATTAAACAAACAAACCTGTTTTCCCTCCTACAACTTGTACATGATATGAAAAATCATATGATATCATACGAGCGAAAGGGAAATGTCCCTTCACTTACTCCTGGGGAATCATCTTCTTCCTCACCACCTCTTAGAAATACCAATGAAAAAAAATTTCTTCCCAAAGCCATCATGTCTCGCAGTTGGTATAACTTTTGCGAGGAAAATCATGAGGAAAGTCCTTGTGAGGTAAAGAAGAGTGACAAAGATAAAATCTTTGGAAAAAGGCATGAAACCACCATTGTTGTTCTATATTGGGAAGAACCGGAAGATGTCATAATTATAAACACCAGGAATAAATCATATGCTTCAAAGGGAAAATATGATCCCCCTCGTACTTCTTCTATCCCAATCTCATCTTCACACATTGTTATTAAACAAGCTACTAAAACTCCTGATAGTCAAGGAATTCCCTCCCATATTCCCTCTTCCAAATATAACATTCTCAACCAATTGGCTAATATCAAGGTTGATGCTACTCTTCTAGACATGGTTGTCGTCCCTAAACAACAAAAGCATCTAAAAAATTTCATGGAAGGAAAAGCTTCCACCATAGCCAATCTCTCTGAAGAGGAAAAAGAATAGGATTATTTTGTAAATAAAGTAGGTGTAAATAATTTTATACATCCTGTAAAAAACCCTCCATTTTTCTTTTCTGTAAAAATTATGATTAAATTTCCCATTGTTGCCTAATTGATGACGGTTCGGGCCCAAGCATAATGTTGAAAATTATTATGGAAGATATAGGATTATCTTGTACTAATGAAAATTCTATAAGTATTCTCTCATATAATAGTCTACATCAGTTGACTATAGGAGAAATCAAATATGTGACTTTGGTTATGTGCACACATCTTGAAATAAGGACAACCCTTCACATCCAGGTAATTGACATACCGGTAAGTAACTATTCTATCATCTTAGGAAGAGACTGGAAAGCCTTGACAGGTGGATATCTTTCACTTGATGGGACACACTTATCCATTCCTCGAATGGAAAACAATATCATAGTTCTAAGGGAAGGAATAATCTCACCGTACATAGAAATCATTCCACAGCCTAATATAAACTATGTCAAGGAGGACTTAGGAGTGTAATCCATCTTCACGGATGAGGATGACACTACCCTGGAACAAATTGATCTGAAATATGGTATGTGGCACATGCACTTTGATGGCTCATGCTCCAACAAAGGTAATGGATTTGGAATTATCTTATACTCACTTGTAGGTTAAAATTTTCTTCCACGAACAACGTCACCGAATTTGAAGCATTATTGCTAGGTATTGAAAATGCCTATAATTTAGGTTGTGGACACCTTACAGTTTTTGGGGACTCTGAACTTGTTGTGAAACTTGTACTCAAAATATATTCTCCTAGAAACAAGTTGATGAAATGTTACACCCAAGTTGTTTGGATGCTTATCTCAAACTTATTATCATTTAACATCACACATGTTAAAAGGGAACTTAATTCAATGGATGATAGGTTATTTGTTTTTGCAGCATCTCCTACTCGACAAATTTTGCCTCAAAGGCCTGATTGTAATTTTCAATATTTATATCATCCTCATATTCCTCACAATGTAGAGGCATGGCAAGTCTTCCCTAGCGATGAAGGAATTTGTGCTTTCATACAAAATGAAGCATTTAAGCCCAAGGAGATTATATCCATGGAAAACAACAAAATTCTAAAAGGCTTGACTCCTCTAGAAAGTTCATTTTCATCGAGTGATGTAGGCAACAAAGAAATACATAAAGAAGAGGAGTCAAAAAGGAAAGTGGGTGAAACCATTTCCTTAAACATTAGAACACCTAATTCCCCCAATAATGTTAATATAGGTGCCCAATGTACTGATGAAGAAAAGATAAGATTCACTAATTTACTTCGTGAATTTCAAGATGTTCTTGCTTGGTCATATGAGGATATTCGTGGTTTTTATAATTCTCCCATACAACATGTCATTCCTATCAAGGAAGGGATAAAGCTAGTTAGGAAAAAAAAAGACCCATTAACCCTGCACTTGAAGCTACTATTAGGAAGGAGTTGGAAAAACTTTTGAAAGTTGGTATAATTTTCTCGGTTAAGTATTCAGAGTGGGTCTCTAATTTTTTCCTTGTTCGGAAAACAAATGGTCAGAACCGATTGTGCGTTGATTTATGCGCATTGAATAGAGCTAGCATAAAAGACCATTTTCCTCTCCCTAACATGGAAATGATATTGCAACAAGTTGCAGGGTCACAAATGATGTCCTTAATTGATGGTCTCTCAGGTTATAATCAGATAAAGGTAAAAAGGATTGATAGGTACAAAACCACTTTCACTACACATTGGGGAACATTTTCTTATGAACACATGCCTTTTGGCTTATCTAATGCAGGTGCCACTTTCCAAATAGTTATGCATATAGCTTTTGACGATCTAATTGGTAAGATTATCCAGGTTTATCTTGATGACTTGAATGTTTATTCAAAGAACCAGTTGGAAATGTATTAAAAAGTTCGGTATTTATATAAATCCTTCTAAATGTATTTTTGGCATTACCAAGGGAAATATCCTTGGGCATATCGTTTCTGATTCAGGAATAAGCATAGATCCCGAAATGATTAGTGCAATTCTGAACCTTCCAGCCCTCGCTTCCAAAAAGGAGGTTCAAGCCTTTATGGGCATTATCAACTTTGTTTGTAGATTTGTGCTCGATTTTTCTTTAATGGTCAAACTAATTCATAATCTTCTAAGGAAATATTGATCCTTTTCTTGGACTGAAGACGTCGAAAAATATTTTGTAAGGATTAAGAAAGAAATCAGTTCCGCACCAGTTTTTGTGAAGTTGGACTTTGAGAAAGATTTTATTATATATACTAATGCCACATAGGAAGCAATTTTTGTTATTCACGTACAATGTGATTACCAGAATAACAAAAAAACAATAGCTTACATGAGTTAAATCTTATCAAATGATGAATTCATGTATTCTTATATCAAAAAACATGCTTTCTCTCTTGATAAAGCTCTGGATAAATTTCACCACTTTAGCCTAGGCAAGCACACACTGGTAAAAGTCCATTTTCCTCCTGTCAAGTTTTTTCTCTCACAGACTTATCTTTCATGTAATCTTGCACATTGGCTTGCCAAGATCCAGGAGCATGATTTAACCATCATGAATTCGAAAACAATTAAGGGATAAGACTTATCCCTTCAATTGGCTCAACATGTTGATGCAAGTGAAGAAATTGGAGAACGAGATAATCCTTTTTCAACACTATTTTACATTGGTAGTCAAACCCTTCCTATAGTTGAACAACCTTGGTATAAAAATGTGGTGTGTTACTTGCAAAATCAGAAATGTCCAGATAGTTTAGATACTCATCAAAGGAGAAGGATCCGTCTTGAATATTCCAGATATATCATTTTAGCAGACTTCTTGTTTAGGAGATCTGTCGATGGTATATTACTTCGATGTGTGAATAATGATGAAGCACAAAAATTGTTACAAGAAACCCATGGATCTTCATATTTTTTTATTCACATGGGTGGCCACTTTTCTGCTAAAACTACTACTTTTAAAATCATTAGAAAAGTGTATTACTGGCCTTCAATTTTTCGATAATTTTATAACTTTTCAATATCTTGTGACAAGTGCCAAAAATTCTTTGGGAAAGAACATCTTTCTTCCATGCCTTTGCAACCTGTCCTCCCTGATTGTTTTTTTTCAAAATGGGTTCTGGACTTTATCGGTCCTATTAATCCTCCATCTTCAGCAGGGTAGGTTTTTATCTTGACAACCACATATTATTTCACTAAATGGATTGAAGTTGTCCCACTTAAACACTCACATGATGAACATGTTATTTCTTTCCTCGAAACTAATATTTTCTCCAGATTTGGCATTCCTTTAGAAATTATTACAGACAACGGTCCCGCTTTCACTTTTGCTAAGATGAATCAGTTTCTATCTAAGTTGGGAGTCAAACATTTCACCTCATTAGCTTATTACCCTCAAGGAAATGGGAAAGCTGAGTTTGCTAATAAAAATCTGGTTAGGATCATCAAGAGGCTCATTGAAGATAATCCTCGTCAATGGCACACCCTCCTTACTTACGCCCTTTGGGTAGATCTCACTACTACTAAGGTAAGCACAGGTTGCATTCCCTTTCAGCTTGTTTATGGTCAAGAAGCTATTTTCCTATCGAACTAGAAATTTCTTCTCTACGGCTGATGGTACAGATCGAAGAATTAAATTCTTCTAATGTCTCTCAAAGATAAATGCAATGTTAGCTTTAGAGGAAAAATGGATGTTTTCCTTGGAGAACATAAAGAGAAGACAACAAACCGTAAAGAAATGTTTCAAAAAAATCACAAAAGATGTCAGATTTAAGGTAAATGAGAAAGTCTTGCTTTGGGATTCAACCCATGCTGACAGAGGAAGAAATTTGAAGTTTCAAAAATTATGGCTGGGTCCTTTTAAAATCGCTTTTGTCCTGGGCGCAAATTATTGTCTTCTAAAAGACTTGGAAGAGCGATTATTTTCCTATAGTACCAACGGTTACCACTTGAAACACTATGTGGAACCAGTTTGAAGGTTAAACGTTGCATGAAGGTCATTTCTGTATTATAGTTTTATGTTTCACTGTTTTTATTTTTCTTTGTTGTTTTTTCTTTTCTGTTGTTTTTCTTTTATTGATTTCTTTTTCTTTTCGGAAATAAAACTTTGGATTAGTTTTGCAACAACGATGCTATTATGTAAGTATTGTTAATCAATAACAATCAGGTTACATTGTTGTCATGATGTCCCCCTTGTAGACATCATTGAAATTGATCTATGCTTCTAGTACTGTTGTTAGATAGATAATTGGATTTTCATCCCAACTTTTTGTTTTCCCTTTCTTCCCTCCGCCCTAAGATTCAAAAAGAGCACACCAGAAGTTTTTCTCCTTTAAACAATAAACAATTTCATTGTCACCAATCGAATGTTATGCATATAGGAATAAACCCCTCATACATAACACTTTACATGAGCTATTCCCAAAGTCCCAGATCATTTTTTCCCTTAAAATGCCTCACTCCCCCTGTTGCATAATCATTCTGGTAAATAATTATTTGATCTAAGATTCACCTGGTATGCAAAACTGGACATTATGAGTTTTTAATCTGTTGGAAACAGATTTCCCCGTGGAGTTTTTATTTTGTTGATGCTTAAAAACTCAATGATGAATGATATGCTCACAAATGATTGCCAAGATTTATTATTTATTTATATTAATAATCAACTAGTAGGTGGGACCCCCTTGTTAGACTTATGGAACTATGGTGGATAAGAAACGCTTATATTTTGTTTTCTTATGTGATGGTATCAACATAGTCTTATATAGTAAATGTTTTCCATACCATGGTAATATGTGTTGGTTGTATGATTAAAACATGGCATTAAATGGTTTGGATGGTCTCTAATAGAGGATAATAATGCTTCCCTTTTGGATACAAGAATTATAATTCAATTTTTGTTTTGATATTGTATTATTCATAGCAAGGATTTGGGTGATATTAACCCTTGATACTATGTTCATGCGCATTGTATGAGTTTCATGTAAGGTTTTGTTCCTAGCAAGTGGTAATTTGAAGAAATGTAATATTACCAAGGGGTGCGCACTTTAAAAAATTGATATGGAAATTTTTTTTTGGTTGATTAATGGTGTAGTGTTATGGTGAATGGGCTTGGCTCATAATAAGAATTCAATGAAGTTGGAAGGGAGAAGCGGCATGCATTTACTGCACATCACTCAAACTCCCCTCGAGCCCATCACCCTAGTCATTCTTTCATTTTTTTGGCTCTGGTAGTTGTTGTTTCTCTTCCTTGCTCAGTCGTGAAAGAGGTATACAGTCTTTTTTTGTCGTCACACATGCTTTTCCAGGTATGGTTTTTCTTACTTTTCCATCCATGATAGTTACTCTTCCCTTTGAATGAACTTTTGGCTCTGGTTGCTTGTGGTCTACGTGATTCTCAAGATGTTATGATATTTTTTACTATGTATTGTTGTTTGCGTCCTTGGTTTCTCATGGTGGTTGTTGGCATTTAAAAACGAAAATGGTCACGGTCTTCTTGCTGTGTGTAATCCTTCGCATGGTTGTTGAATAAAAATTGTAGTGGATCATGCTTGATCATGGATTTGTTTTCGGGTCTAGCCTCTCTGTTGAAATTGGTTATCATAGTCTGCCAAAGCTATGGGTTTTGTGATTACCCTAACTATGGATTGACATTACTGGTCTCTGTGATTAAGTTTTCCCATGCCATGTTCGACTCTGTGATTTGTTTGTATGATGGAAGTTTGGGGTATTCCATTCCTTGTCTTGGAAAAACCCTGACCTATTAGCTATCTTGATATGCCCTCACCAACACAGTTTCTTGGAAAACATTGTACAATATGAAGATAACGTCACCCAGAATTTGATGAAAGCATTATTCATTCTTTTTGGTCGGGCACGGGTTTATACTTGGTCACTCATTTTGCAGTGTTGTTAAAGGGGTTGGATTCATTTGTGTTGTCTATTGGAAGTTGCAGTTTGTTGTTTTGAAACCCTTACAGTTGAGAGCATTATTGCATGTTATTGTTCTATGGTAAACTTTGATAGGGAACCTACAAAATGAGTTGTTTGTGCCATTCAAATGCCAGGATCTCTGGTCGAATCGCATGTTGTCTCTTCCACTTGATGTGTTAAACCATGAACATTACTTTGTAATCATATTTACTCTAGTTCGATGGTTGATGGGAGAGTGGTGCTTGTCTGGGTACCTGGGCACGATTTTGTTTGGTCTCTTGTTTGTTAATTCTATAAGAGATCCATACTCACCCATTCATTTGAAGCTTCTATTCAAGATATTGATTTTTTTCGGGTTCAATCATTATGTGGATTGTATAAAAGTGGCACCTATGCACAAAATGTTTGAAACGTGAATAAGAGTTATAACGTCCAAATTGATTGTGTTGAACAATGACTAAATAAATGATGGATATGAGTTGATTTTCAACATTGTATGTGTGTTCATGTTGGTTTTAAGGGATTAAGCATTGAAGTTAATGTTATGGTCGTGGGTCATAGAATATTGTGTTGTCTTATAGTGATTGCAATGTTATTCGTTATGATTGTCAAATAATGATTATGTGGATACAATGGCTGTTGTGATTAAATAATTCTGGTCATATAGATTATTGTATAAAATAATTTGGAAGCCAACAAGGAAATTTGTCAAAGAAAGTACCAGCTCGAATTATTTTTTGAAAAAGGAACATTGTTAAACTTTGAAGGTCTGGGAAGAGATATGTTTTGACTGCATGTGTTGATTTATTTTCAATTGAAAAATATCCATATTGATTCCTTGTCATTCTATCATTTTTTCACTCATTACATTCCCCTCATAATCCCAATTTCACTTATTGCATCCATGTTCTGTGAAATAAATTTAAAAGGAAAAGTTTGTGTAAAAGCGACATAGCAAGGGTTGGTGACTCATATTTTGATATGTTATTACATAAAATTGTTTGATTAATTTTTGAACAGTATTCATTTATTAATCCCCTATCATTATACCACTTTTCTCTAATTACACTCCCTCCATATTTCCCATGAACCCTATCACCCCCTATTGACTTTGTAATTAATGAATGGTTTGTTATGGATGGATTTGCATGTATCTCGTGTCAATGTTTGAGCCAATTTTTTATTCATGTAAGCAGAGTGTCATGTATGGTTTATTAAAAACTTCATTACTGACGAACTTCTATTACAGGATGACGTTTTTCAGTAGGGGCAGTAATGGTAGAAATAACAGAGGCAGGGGAAATTGGAACCGAGGCCAAAGTAGGCCTATATTTTCTATCCATTTTGACGTTGATCCTTAAGAATTGAACCAGTTTTTCCAAGTTGGGTTATTTAATTGGATTGTTCATGAAATAATGAACCCTCGACCAGAAAGACCCCCTTTCCATCCTCCTCAGAACATCCTTGGCATTCCCATTCCTCCACATGTTTCCTTTCTGCTAGAAGTCCCCAACAATTATGGATTGTAAGACATTTTCAACCCCCTCTGTCTCTCACCCTTGTGGTTGGACCATTATGTCATTGCCTTTGCCACCACCTGTCAATCCCAATGTCCAGATTGTCTGTGTTGTTTTGCCAGTTCAATCTTCACATGCTAGTAAGAGACTGAAAACTAATATTCCCCAACCTATGCAAGATAAATGAAAAGCAGGTGCCTCCCCTTCTTCTCCCTCCAATGATTCCTCAAAATCTGTGTCTTCCCACATGCATTTGAAGGATGATTGTTCCCATGTGATCAGTGAGATACATCCCCAAGGGTCTAATCAACCACAGGCTACTTCCAAGAAATCTAAGGGAAACAATAGTGAAGTCAAAAAAAATTCCTCACAAAGTGGCAAATATGGTTTTTAAATTATTTGTTTTTATGATTTCAGTTGATGAAGACAATTCTTAGTGAGTTTCAGTATTTTTGGATAGCAAGCTCTTTTTTGATATTTTGTGGATAATGTGGACATATATATTCTTTTTTCGATATGATACAAATTATTTCTGATATTTAAATATCCAGTTTGAAAGATATTTAAGGGAGATACAAGGGTGGCTTATACTAAAAAATGATTATCATTTTTGTGTTATATTTTATTATTTGAAAGAAGGAAATGACGGGAGTCACAATGGATCCCACCTACCTAGTTATTATTAATTAAAGACCCTTAAATATATTATTGTTATTTATTTTTCCTAAACTAATTAGTTAAGTTAATTCAACTTAACTAAAGAAAGTAATTGAACTACTTCAACTTATTTAGAAAAAATAAAAGTTGAATGAGAAGAAGAGACAAAGGAGATAGAAGGAGAAAGAAAGACTAAGGTTTTCTCATTGGTTGCATGAGATAGTTTCAACTTTCATTCATTTCTGAGTTTATTCAAAGCCTAATTCTCTTTTTGACAGCAGAGTCTTATTGTAGATGGAAAGGTTCAAGACTGAACCAAACTTTTCAGATGCTTTTTTTAGTGTTGATCCATCCTTGATAGTCTATGTATTCTTGTTTGTTTGTGAATTAAGTTTCATGGTTGATGAAGGATATCTTGTAGAGTCATAATGGCAGTAGGTTGTGGCAAGCTGATCCATATTATTAATTTTAATTTTACTTTACTGTCGGAGTCTTTTTGTATGGTGTTCATCAAAGATCTCTAAATCAGACTTTGGTCCATTACCTCGCATGGGTTTTGTAAAGAGAAGACATCTTTGATATCTCAGAGTGAAATAAAAATTAGATTGCTATTCTATCTCATATATTTGTATTTGTGACTTGGTCATATTTTTCTTTTGATCTCTATGTTTACTTAATCGAAAATCTGTGTATATTCCAGAAGTGTTTTATTTTACGTTTGCACATATTTAAACTATAAATCAGCGTCACTCCTTGTAATTAATACTTGCAGATTGAGAGAATATTTTGAGGCTATAAACCCTCGGGTGACATTCCCAAATATCTTTTCCTAGCCAGGAAATATATGAAAATGATTGAGTAAGGTAATCCATACCTTTCCCTCCAAAACTAGGTTCTGAATGTTCCAATGAAGAAAAGGAGAAATTCACAGAACTACTAAGTGAATTTCAAGAAGTTTTTTCTTGGTCATATGAGGATCTTCGTGGTTTTGATCCTACTCTTATACAACATGCCATTCCTATCAAGGAAGGGATAAAACCAGTGAGGAAAAAACAAAGACCCATCAACCCCACACTTGAAGCTACTATTTAGAAGTAGTTGGAAAAACTTTTGAAGGCTAGGATAATCTTTCCAATTAAATATTCTGAGTGAGTCTCAAATTTGGTTCCTATTCAAAAAACAACTGATCAGATCCGATTGTGTGTTGATTTTTGCGCATTAAATAGAGAAAGAATTAAAGATCATTTTCCTCTCCCTAATATGGAAATGATTTTGCAATAGGTTGTAGTTTCACAAATGATGTCCTTACTTGATGGTTTCTCTGGTTATAACCAGATTAAAGTAAAAAGGACTGACATATACAAAACACTTTTACTACATGATGGGGCACATTTTCTTATGAACACATACCTTTTGTCTTGTCTAATGCAGGTGCCAATTTCCAGAGAGCTATGCAAATAGATTTTGATGATCTGATCGGTAATATTATCCAGGATTATCTTGATGACTTGACTGTTTATTCAAAGAACTAATTAGAGCATTTTGGTCATCTTAGAAAATTTCTCATGTGATAATGAAAGTTCGGCATTTCTTTAAATCCTTCTAAATCTATTTTTGGTGTTACCAAGGGCAAGCTCCTTGGGAATATCGTCTTTGATTCAAGAATAATAATATATCCCAAAAGGATTAATGCTATCCTGAACCTTCCTGCCCCCACTTCCAAAAAAGAGGTTCAATCCTTTATGGGCATTATCAACATTGTCTATAGATTTGTTCCTGATTTTTCTTTAATGGTAAAACCAATTCATAACCTTCTAAATTAAGATCGCTTCTTTTCTTGGACTAAAGATGTCAAAAATGATTTCGTAAGGATAAAGAAGGAAATCAGTTCCACACCAGTTTTGGTGAAACTATACTTTGAGAAACATTTTATCATCTAAACTAATTCCACCGAGGAAGCAGTTTCTGTTATTTTCTTACAATGTGATGACCAGAATAACGAAAAACTTGTAGCTTACATGAGTCAAAGTTTTAACTGACGATCAATATAATCCTCTTTCAACAATGTTTTATATTGAGAGTCAAACCCTTTCTATAGTTGAACATCCTTGGTATAAAAATCTGGTGTATTACTTGCAATTTCAGAAGTGCCTAGATGACTTTGATACTCATCAAAGGAAAAGGCTTTGTCTTGAATCTTCCAGATATATTATTTGAGAAGACGTTTTGTTCACGAGGTCTCATGATGGTATATTACTTCAATGTGTGAATAATGAGGAAGAACATAAATTGTTACAGGAAACTCATGGATCTTCATATTATGTTATTCATGTTGGTGGCCACTTTTCTGCTAAGGACACTGCTTTTAAAATTATCAGAAAAGGTTATTATTGGCCTTCAATTTTTCAAGATTCCTATAAATTCACAAGGTCTTGTGACAAGTGCCAAAATTTCGTTGGGAAAGAACTTATTTTTTCTATGCCTTTGCAACCTGTCCTCCCTGATTTTTCTTTTTCTAAATGGGGTCTATACTTGATTGGTCCTATTAATCCTCTGTCTTCAACATGGCAGGGTTTTATCTTGACAGCCACAGATTATTTCATTAAATGGACTGAATTTATCCCACTTAGATACTCATAGGAAAAACAGGTAATTTCTTTCTTGGAAACTAATATCTTCCCCAGATTTGGAATTCCTTTAGAGATTATTACAGACAATGGTCCCTCTTTCATTTCTACTAAATTGACTCAATTTTTAGCTAAATTGGGGGTCAAACATTTCACCTCATCATCTTATTACCCTCAAGGATATGGGCAATCCGAGTCTACTAACAAGAATCTGGTTATGATCATAAAGAGGCTCATTGAAGTTAATCCTTTTAAATGGCACACCCTCCTCAGTTACACCCTTTGGGCAGATCCTACTACTTCCAAGGTAAGCATAGGTTACACTCTCTTTCAACTTGTCTATGGTAAAGAAGCCATTTTTCCCACTGAGTTGGAACTTTCTTCTCTATGGATAATGTTACAGATCAAAGAATTAAATTCTTCCAATGTCCCTCAAAGGATAAATGATTCAGGATCTTTTCATTGAGTGACTTATAAATAATTGCATTAAATGAGCATAAATTAAAGTGCACCATTAAAGAAGGAAAAGATCAATAATGAAGAGACATAAGCATCAAATCTGAACAAAAAAACTTGATAATGGAGTTCATCCCTGGTGGACTACGTTTCTGGGCCCTGCTCTCAAATGGGTAGGAAATATTATTAACTTAGCAAAAGAATTTTGTAAAATACATAAGTATACCTCATTCTGAAATCAAGTTGTAGAAGTTTTTCTCAGATCAGAAAATAGAAAGCACCACTGAATTTGTGGCATCGAATTACCAAAAAATGATTGTCTCCACACCTCGATCTCACTTTGGCACTCCCATGCCCAAGAGGAATTTTGTCTCAGTTTTCGTACCCTGTAACCTACAATAAATGTTGAAAAATTGTCTCAAAATGCATGCACGTCCGTACCCACAGGTGCCCTCCTTCGAGCACTAGACGAATTCATGTTTTAAATAATAAAATCGTCATTACAACCAATGTGAGGTCGTTCACCTATTGGTTACAAAGAATATATTAAGGCGTGTATAAGGGGGGAGGTCCCGGGGTCAAGCCCGCGGACCTCCCCTTTTGGCTTGACCATTGTAACTTATATATATATATATATATATATATATATATATATATATAAACATATGTTGTTCTTCTACTTTGGTGATGGTTCTAGCAGTTTGTTGCATGTCAGATTTGGCAGGGTCTCGCCGGATTTGGAGGGATCGTCAAATCTTTTTTTTTTTTTAAATTTCGATCACGGGTTTTCATTGGGAATTTTCCCACTACCATGTGGCAGCCCATAACTGGGCCACATGGAAGCTAACCATTGGACCACATCAATCACTATATACCAATTCAGCATGTCACGTCAGCTGCCAACTCAACCTGCCATGTCACTATATGGATTGTCACGTGGCATAATTTTATTGGTCCACAAAATGACCCTGAAATGCCAAATATGAGTGACACGTGGTAGCCTCTAGTGATTCCATGTCATCAAGATGATGTCAGCATGACACATGTCATGTCCTGCACATGCCACGTATTTTGTACGGATGTTAATTTCATCCATACCAATGTTGACGTCAGCAGTACGGATGTTGACTCATCCCCCTGCTGACTGGGCTAGGTTGACCAAACTTTGACCATGAATATATTTCAATCCATAACTTTGTTTGACGAGTCATTTTCACCGTTGGAAATATTGCGACGCTCTCTTCGCGATGATGTCATGTTCACTGAGTTTTGAGAACTTTGAATTTTCATCCTTTCTTTGTTTGTTGAGGTCATTCTGAGCTTCTTAAGTTGCTTCTACGAGTTCTGAGTTATTCTTAGTATTCTATGGATCCTTTTTGGATCATGCCTTCCCACTGCGAGAATTTTAGACCACAAAACCACAAAACGCTTTCATCAATCAACAGGTAAGTGAGGGAAGAGTCCCCTCACCTTGTCCTTCTCAATCCACTTTGCCTTGCTTGGATGTGTACCCTTTAATCCTACTCAAAGATAATCAAAATCACCCCTGTGTGAAGTCCTCATCCTTATGTCTAGGATGATATCTTCCTATAACTCATCCAAGTACTCACGAGCAAACTCATTAGTTGAAGGTATTGAAACTTCCTCATCCTAATCCATGATCATGGGCGGCTCAAAAATTTTCAGGTTCTCTACATTTACAACTGAGTAAATCTGCATATAAGGTGGAAGATCCAGACGGAAAGCATGGGTACCACTTTTCTCCAAAATAGTGAAGGGTCCATAATGAATGGGCTTGATTTTCTTTCCTTAACCATTCAATCTCTCCTTGTTGATGTGAAGCCATACCCGGTCTCTAACCTGGAACTGATGATCAACCTTGTGCTTGTCATGTCGAGCTTTATACTGTGCTTGACTTTTCTCCAAATTTTCCCTGACTGTCTCATGCACCTATTGGATCCTCTGGATGAACTTGTGAGATCTATCCTCTTTTATTTCTTCATTTTAATTGGCATCTCTCCCATACATCAGGTCCAAATGAACTTTAGGTAGGTACCCAAAACATGTCTCAAAAAGAGAACTCTGATTGGAGGAATGTAAGGCTCAATTATAAGCATGTTGTACATAGGGTATCTGTTCATCCCATAACTTGGGATGCTTGTTGCAGTAGCCTCGAAGAAAAATTACCATTGTTCAGTTCACCACCTATGTCTATTTGTTGGTATGTGGATGGAAAGAAATGCTCCTCTTCAATTTGGTGTCCATCATTCTCCACAATCTTGTCCAAAAATCCCCAAGGAATCAAGTATCTCAATCCGAGATAATAGATCTGGGTAACCCAAATTGAACCCAAACATACTGAAAGAAGAGGTTAGTAGTCTGCTCAGCAGTGATCTGCTTTTTACATGGCATCAAGATACACATCTTGCTGAACCTATCCACTACAACATACAAATAGTCATAACCCCCTTTTGACATTGGTAAACCCCCTACAAAATCCATGGAGATACTTTCCCATGGATGGAATGGAATAGGTAGTGGTGAGTATAGCCCCAGTTTTCTATTAGTGGGCTTACAAGTAGAACACATCACACACCCCTTTACATATTCAGTTACAATTTCTTTCATTTGAGGCCAGTAACAAAACCTTTTGCAAATGAGCCATAGTTTTTCCTACCCCAACATTCGTAGACACAAGAGAAGTGTGAGCTTATCGTATTACATGGACTCGTTCACTTATAGGAATACATATCTTTCCAAGATGGTAGAGTAGTTTTCCCTGGAGACAATAGTTCTCTACCCGTGCACCATGGGTTAACTTCTCATATACTTCTTTAAAATATTCATCAATGGCATAATGTTCCACATATATATCATGAGATAAAGAAGTATTATTCAAAACAATAGAAGCAACAATTGGAGGGCTAGAAAGCATATCAGCTACCTTGTTACTTGTACCCATTTTGTACTTGATTACCAAATGAAATTGTTGTAGAAAACCCATCCATCTGTAGTGTTAATATTTTTTCCTTTTGGTTTGTGCTTGGAGATATTGTAAGGGTTGGTGATTTGTATGTATCATTGTTTCCTTCCCTAACAAGTAGTGTTTCCATTTCTTTATGATTTGAACTAATGCATACAACTCTTTATCATATGTAGGATAATTAACAACAACTTGGTTAAAAGTTTCAGAGTGGTAACATATAGGCTTATGATATTGCATAAATATTGCACCCATGGTGTACCCATTGGCATCTGTCTCAATATCAAAGGGTTGTTGAATATTCAGCAGTGCTAATACTAGTTTGGTACTGATATTTTCCTTCAAAGTGTCGAAAGATTTTTGTTGCTTTACTCCCCACTGAAAAGTGTGTTGGGTATGTGTTATATTCTTTGCATGTGTGTGTGTGTGGGTGCGTCAGAACGGTTATTTGCTATTTTTAGTGGATTTTGCTATTTTTAGCTGATTTGTAAATTAATCTCAGATTAAGGTATTAGGGTTTTGGTATCTACGGAATACCTAAAAACATTGTATATATTGTATGGCGAATGGTGAAATTCGATATAATGAAAAAGAAAGGTTTTCCCGGTTGAGGGTTTTCGGTAAAGATCTCTGTGTATTCTGTGTATGAGCCATTGATTAATTTATGTATTGCTTAAGAATATATATTCATTGCTTTACTTCGCAGGTTTAAAACTTACATGTGGTATCAGAGCACGTTTTTGGCTTCAGAGGGACGCCTTTGTTGCTGAGGGTTCGACTCGGTCTTGATAGATCAAGTTTATCTTGGGTTTGTGATAAACCTGGGTTCAGTGGGAGCTTTTGCAGAGGAGATTTGAGTAAAGTAAAAAGGAATGCCGAGCTCATCTAGAATCAAGATAGAGAAGTTCAATGGTAAAAACTTTGAGCTATGGAAGCTCAAGATGGAGGACCTTCTTGTAGACAAAGATCAATGGATCGCTGTGGATCCTGGTACACAGCCTACTGGTACACCATCTACAAGCACACA
>ML801733.1:163690-179756 GCA_009831015.1 Picea engelmannii | reverse complement strand
CCTGGCAAAGAACCCAGCTTATCATTCGAAGACAAAGCATATTGATGTTCAATATCACTTTGTGAGAGACATGGTTGAGGAAAAGAAGGTGTTGCTGGAAAAGGTTGACACTTTGAAGAATGCTGCAGATTCATTGACAAAGCCTGTGAGCATAGAAAATTTCTCTTGGTGTAGAGTAACAATGGGCATTGCTGCCCTGGAATGTTGACTATATAATCCCCTGGACCCCTGGATGCAAAGAAAACAACAAGTGGGAGAATGTTGGGTATGTGTTATATTCTTTACATGTGTGTGTGTGTGGGTGCGTCAGATACGACGACTGCGTCTGACGACTGTGGTTGGGCGGTTATTTGCTATTTTTAGCGGATTTTGCTATTTTTAGCTGATTTGTAAATTAATCCCGGATTAAGGGATTAGGGTTTTGGTATCTACGGAATACCTAAAAACATTGTATATATTGTATGGCGAATGGTGAAATTCRATATAATGAAAAAGAAAGGTTTTCCCGGTTGAGGGTTTCCGGTAAAGATCTCTGTGTATTTTGTGTATGAGCCATTGATTAATTTCTGTATTGCTTAAGAATATATATGCATTGCTTTACTTCGCAGGTTTAAAACTTACAAAGTGTTCTTCACACTGGTTAAGACATGAAAAGGATCTTCTATAAAGGAGACGTTTGAAATGAACCTCCTCCAATATTGGACTGCGCCTAAGAAGCTCTGGATATCGGTTAAACTTTTTGGCTCAGGACAATTTACAATTACATCAATCTTGGAAGGATCAATTTTTAATTGTCCTTCTCCTACAATATGACCTAAGTACACAAGTGCAATCTTTCCAAATTTACATTTAGACAATTTTACATACATCTTTTACCTTTGAAAAGTATCCAATAATTTATTTACATTACTCACATGTTCATCCCAAGTCCCTCTAAAAATAAGAATGTTGTCTAAATATACAATGAAAAAATCATCTAGGAAAGGCCTGAATACATCATTCATCAAACGCATGAATGTTTTCGGAGCATTACAAATCCCAAACAACATAACTAACCACTCAAATAATCCATGTTTGGTTTTAAAGGCATTCTTCCATGCATCATGTTTTGCAACCCTAATCTGATGGTATCCACTGCACAAATCCAACTTAGTGAAATAAACAACATTATTTAAATGATCAAGTAAATCATCTATACAAGGAAGAGGGTATCGATTTTTCATCATAATTTTATTTAAGGCTCGGTAATCAACAGATATTCTCCATGTGCCATATTTCTTTGGCACCATCATGATCAGAGAACTACAAGGAGATGAATTGGGCCTGATGACCCCTTGATCCAATAATCTCTATGCCTGCTTCTTGATCCCTATCATCTCCACAACTGACATCCTATACATTCCCACATTAGGAAGAGGAGAATCTTTCTGAAGATGTATCTCATGTTGGATTTCCCTCTTAGGAGGTAATCCATCTGGTTCCTGGAAAATATCATCATACCTAGAAAAAATATCAATTAATTATTTCTTATGAGAAGGATCACATCCTTGGAAAGTGTCGGATGTTCTGAAATCTTTCTCTCTTACGACCATGAGTACATATCTCTTATTAGTGTTTATGAGTCTCTTCATTTTCCCTACACTAACAAGTGTTGTATTTACCCTCATGTTGTGAGCTCTAACAATATATTCCACTCCCCCCTTAGTAACGTGGTATTTGTTCTCATGACGAAAGAAGACTGTTTTTCTATCATAAAGATAAGGACTCCCCAATACTATGCCAAATATATCAAGTGATACAACATCCAAATCCACTTCATCAATCAACTTTGAAGCAATAGAAAATCTAACCCTACATTGTTTTGTGACAGTAAGTTTTTCTTTACCACATACCCAACCAAGAGGATAAGGCTTTGGATGTGGTTTCTTTCAAGACCCATTTTTTTGACAAGTTCTTCAGATATCAAATTTACTTGGGAACCTAGATCAAATAATGTATCTATCTTAGTGTGTATAGATACACCTCTTATGTGAAATAATTCATTCCTCTTTCGTTCATCATCATGAGATTCATTATTGGAATTTGAACTAGCATGAAGGGAATGTTTACCTTGTACTCCAACCGTTGTGATCTTTCCTTCATCTCCTGAATCGGAACCAAGATCTTGTTGCACTGTAGAAATGGTTTTTGTCTTCCCCTTTCCACTGAATTGTTTTGGTATCTTATCTGGATGCAGTTTCCAACATTGTTCAACATCATGACTTCTTTTCTTTCAATGAGTGCAAGATGGATTTCCTCCTTCTCTCGTCATTGTGGCGGTCTTCTTGTCCTTCCTTTTAAACTTCTTAAATGTCTTATGTGGGAGATTGGAAGGTTTCTTTGTGGGATCTTATTGGACATGCTTTCCATTGTTCTCGAGGCGAGTGGCTTGCACACAAACTTTGTCAAGACTAGTGGGGTTAAAAAAGAGAAAAGTATGATGAATATAACTATGAAGTGTGCCAATATACTTCATTAAAGTTTCATAGGAATCCAAAGGAATTTTTAATGCAAGAGCTCTCTTCCTAAATTCTTTTGTGAAACTTTATACAGTTTGACCTTTACTTTGCCTTAAAGTTTTCCATACCATCATTGATTTATGTAAATAACCCAATGGATAAAATTGCTTCCTTATCATTGATCTAAATTCTGACCATGAGGAAAGAAGATTACCACACTTACTCGTGTCCTGGATTTTTCTCTCCCACCATACAAGAGTGGTTCCTTAGAACCGAAGAGAAACCAATTGCACTTTAATTTCCTCTTCATCAATATGTTGAAAACGATAATACACTTCAACCTGTCGGATCCAATTATCTAGTTTTTCAGGATTATCATCTCCATTAAACATAGCTAAAGCAAATTTTACATCAAGCTTTAATAATGGTTTCTTAAAATAGGCTTTATAGCTAGAATGATGAGAATGCTCAGAGGAAGAAGAACTAGAACTTGATGGTGAAGATGGAGGCTTAGGAGGGTATCTCCATCCCCTTGGTTTACCAAAGCATCATCATCAATAGGTGCTTCATTTTTCTTCCCTTTCTTCTTCATCCTATTCTTGTAGTTTCCATACATTCATTTGGCCATTTCTGACATGTGATAAAATACCATATGGAAATTTTTCTCCTATTCGTCGCGCTTGTCTTCTTCTGTCATTTTCTTCCTTTGAGATGCATGACCAACTTCGGGATTGAAAGTATTAAGAGTTCCTTCACCCTGCTTATGCTTGGCCCTACTAAGAATTCACACTCAACAATTCAAGTCAAAGACGACTTCTCTGATGCCAACATGATCCAAGATCTTTTCATCGAGTGACTTATAAAGAATTGCATTAAATGAGCATAAATTAAAGTGCACCAGTAAAGAAGGAAAAGCTCAATAATGAAGAGACATAAACATAAAATATGAACACAAAAACTTGTTAACGGAGTTCATACCTGGTGGACTACGTCTCTAGGTCCTGATCTCAAATGGGTAGGCCTTCTTATTAACTCAACAAAAGAATTTGGCAAAATACATAAGTATACCTCATTCTGAAATCAAGCTGCAAAGGTTTTGCTCAGATCAGAAAATAGAGAACACCACTGAATATGTGGCATCGAATTACCCAAAAATGATTGTCTTCATGCCTCAATCCGATTCTATCATTCCCAGGCCCAAGAGGAATTTTGTCTCGATTTTCTTGCCCTGCAACCTGCAATAAATGATGAATAATTGTCTCGAAATGCATGTACGTTCATACCCATGCACGCCCTCCTTCCAACACTGGGAGGATTCATGTTTTAAATAATAAAATTGGTGTTACAACCAATGTGAGGTCGTTGGCCTATTGGTTACAACGCATATATTAAGGCATGTATAAGGGGGAGGTCCCAGGGTCGAGCCCGCAGGCCTCCCCTTTTGGCTTGACCATTGCAATATATATATATAATTATGCTGTTTTAATACTTCAAAGATGGTTTTATCAGTATGTTGGGTGCCAGATTTGGCGAGGTCCAACTAGATTTGGCAGACCTGCCAATTTTTTTTTTTTTTTAATTTCGATCACGGGTTTTCATTGGGTATTTTCCCATTACCATGTGACAACCCATGACTGGGCCACATGGAAACCAACCATTGGGCCACATCAACCACTATCTTCCAACTCATTTACCAACTCATCCTGCCATGTCACTGTATGGACTACCACATGGTTGTACGGACTACCATGTGGCGCAATTTTATCGATCCATGAAATGACCCAGAAATGCCAAATATGAGTGACACATGGTAGCCTCTGGTGTTGCCACATCGTCATGTTGAGTTCATCATGACACGTGTACCCTCCTTCACATGCCACGTATGTTGTACGGATGCTGACATCATCTGTACTGGTGTTGATGTCAGCAGTACAGATGCTGACTCATCTCCCTACTAAGTGGGCTAGGTTGACCAAATGTTGACCGTGAATATCTTTTGATCCATAACTATGTTTGACAATCAATTTGTGTCATTGGAAATCTTGTGATGCGCTCTTCACAATGATGTCATTTTCACTGAGTTTTGAGAACTTTTATTTTTTTCCCTTTCTCTGTCTATTGAGGCCATTCTGAGCTTCCTTAGTTGCTTCTACGAGTTCTGAGTTTTTCTTAGTCTTCTCTAGATCCTTTTTGGATCAATAAATGCACTTTTATCCTTAGAGGAACAAAGAATGTTTTCCTTGGAAAACATAAAGAGAAGACAACAAACCATGAAGAAAATGAGAAAGTATTGATTTGGGACTCATCCCATGCTGATAGAGGAAGACATTTGAAGTTTCAGAAACTATGGCTAGGTCCTTTCAAAATCACTTTCGTCCCAGGTACAAATTCTTATCTTCTAAAAGACTTGGAAGAGCGATTGTTTTCCTATGGTACCAACGGTTCCCACTTGAAACATTATGTGGAACCCGCTTGAATGATAAATGTTGCATGGAAGTCACTATTGTATATAATTTTATGTTTCGTTGTTTAGGTTTTGTGTTGTTTAATTGATTGATTCATTTTCTACTGTTTCATTTCTGCCTTTTCAATTTCTGTTGTTTTCCTTTTGTTGTTTTCTTTTTGTTTATAAAAAATAAGCTTTGGATCAGTTTCACCATAACGATGCCATTCTGTAAGTATTGTTGATCAATAACAATCAAGTTGCACATATATCATGATGTCCTCCATGTAGACATCACTGAAATTTATTTCTTCTTCCAAGTACTGTTGTTAGATAGATGATTTGATTTTTGTCCCTACTTTCTTCTATCCCTTTCTTCCCTCCATCCTAAGATTCAAAAGACCACACCAGAAAATTTCTCCTTAAAATAAGAATATTTCTCCACAAGAAACAGAATGTTATGCATACAGGACCAAACCCCCTCATACGCAACACTTTTCATGAGTTATTCCCAAAGTATCAGATCATTATTTCCCTTAAACCGCCTCACTCCCCTGTTGCATAATCATTCTGGTCAATAATTCTTTGATCTAGGATTCAACGGTCTGCAAAGCCAAACATTCTGAGTTCTTAATCTGTTGGAAACAGATTTCCCTATGGAGTTGCCAGTTTGTTGACGCCTAAAAGCAAAAAGTTGGATATCATGCTCACAAATGATTGTCAAGCTTTATTATTTAATCATATTAATAATGTACTAGTAGGTGGGACCCCTTGTTTGACTTATGGCACTATGATGGAGAAGCGACACTTATATTTGGTTTTCCTATGTATTGGTTGCGACACAATTTCTATAGCTTATTTGCTTCAAATCATGGTTTAAATGCTTGTGATAACAAATTATGGGCAGGATGGTTAAAATAGGAAAGAATGTGATCTTGATCACCTCTCGCAAAATGTGATATGCTTATTTATTGGGTAAAGGAATAAAAATCTAGTTTGATTTTGATTTTATATGTACTATATTGTATATGGGTGACCACCCCAACTCTTGCTACAATTGTGGTGCACATTTTTTTTATGGAAATATTATTTGTATTCCTAGAAAATAGTCATATGTTAAATTGGATGGTGGAAAAGGTTGGCACATTTTTTGGAGCGTATGCAAACTATGGGATAATGGGTTTGTATTGATCGATGGGAATGTTAATGGAATATGAGTTGTATAGTGCACTTGGCTCGTACTAGCCATGAATGAATGCCAAGGGAGAAGCGACGTGCAGTAAATGCACGTCACTCTTACTCACCTCGAGCCTTCCACCCTAGTCATTTTCATTGCACTCTGTTAGTTGTTTTTGCTCCACCTTGATCGATCGTGGAGGAGGTATACCCCTTGGTCATTTCTCCTTACGCAATATTTTACAGGTATGGGGTTTTTCTTACTTCTCCATCCATGAATTTCACTCTACTCTTAAATAAAGTGTTGGCTCTTGTTGCTCGTGGTATGTGTATTTCTCAAGTTGTCACGATGTTTTCACACTGTTTATTGGTTGTTTTCAAACTTTGGTTTCTTGTGCTGGTTGTTCTGAGACTATTGGAATTTTTAAGAAAAAAGAAAGGCCATGGCTGTCCTTGTTGTTTGTGACTGTTTGCGATTTTTTCTCATAAAAGGAGTGTTGTTAGGATTGCTTTATCTCTGGTTTCTTGTTGGGTTTTCATCTCTGTTTGAATTTGGGTTTTCCCTACCTTACCTCTAGGTTTTTTGTGAACACTCTTGTATGCCAATGCACCCACGCTAGAACCTCCACTATGTGGCTATTAATGTAAGGCACATGTGCAGTAAACTTTCCATTATTTTTAATGGGAAAACCCTCAATTTGTTTATCCCTCTCTCTTCTACCACTTACTATTACTATTATACATCTAACCTTATGCATTATTATAAAAACATTGCTTACCCAGAATATAATGGGAATATTGTTCTTTCTCTTTTACTTGGGCACGAGTTTAATTGGTCACTTGCTTGGCAATTATGGAAGAAGTATTGCACCCACCTGTTCATTGGAAGTTACAATCCGTCTTTATTAATCTTATGAGTTTGATAGAAAACATTGCATATCGTTGTTTAAAAATAAACTTGCCATGTTTATTGAATTTGCAAACACATGTGTATAAGATGTTTGATGCTCGAATTCAATAATACAAACTAGAATGAAATTTATGAGAAATTGTGATGAATTATTGGCTCGATTAAATGGTGATTATGAACAGAGATTTTCTTTGAGGAATTTCATGGGACCTTGTGGGATTTAAGAACTTTGTTGTGGGTTGGTATTATGAGTTGTGACTTGTTCACTCCAAGACTGTTGTGGTATTTCCTGTAGTGATTATGATGTTTCTCGTTTTGTTTCTATTATATAATGGGAGTATTTTTATTATGGTTATTTTGGTTAAATAAAATTCTAGGCATATCACATCAGTTACTATGTAATACAATCTCGAAGGTTAGTGAGCATTTTTTTAAGGAAGCGTCAACTTTGGGTTGTTGTTTGGAAACAAAGCATTGTTTAAACTTTAAAATTTTGAACAAAAAGGTATTTTGTTTGCAATTTTGCATCAAAGATAGCATGGTTTGATTTTCATTTGAACAGTATCCATATATTTTCCCCACCATTCTATCATTTTTCACTAATTACACTCCCTTCGCGATCTTGATTTCACTTATTTATCCATGTTCTGTGATATTAATTTTAAAGAAGAGTTTGTATAGGAACAAAGGAAAGTGAATATAGAAAGGGTTGATGACTGATATTCTTGATATTTTTATATACACAGTTATTTGTCTGATTAATTGTTGAAAAATATTCGTATATTTATCCCCTCCATGATACCATTTTTTCGCTAATTACACTCCCTCCATATTTCCCATGAACCCTATCATTCCCTGTTCACATCGAAATTAATAAATGATGTGTTATGGATGGATTTTCATGTATCTTGTGTCAATTTTGGAGCCAAATTTTTATTCATGTAAGCAGAGTGTCATGTATGGTTTATTAAGAGCTTCATTACTGACAAATCGATGCTACAGGATGATATTTTTTAGTAGAGGCAACAATGGTAGAAATAACAAATGCAGGGGAAATTTTAATCGATGTCATAGAAGGCATATATTTTCTATCCATTTTGATGTTGACCCGCAAGAATTCAATTAGTTGTTCCAAGCTGGGTTCTTTAATTGGGTTGGCCATGGGATAATGCACCCTTGACCAAAAAGACCCCCTTTCCATCCTCCTCAGAATATTCTTGGTATTCACATTCCTCCACATGTGTCTTTGCAGCCCGAAGTCCCTGCAAATGACGGGTGGCAAGTAATTGTCCACTATCTTGTCTCTCACCATCGTGGTTGGCCCACTGTGTCATCTCCTTTACCACCACCAATTAACCCCAATGTTCAATTCACTTCTGATGTTTCTCCAGTACAATCCTTGCACGCTAGCAAGAGATTGAGAACTGAGATTCCACAACCTATACAAGATAGAGGAAAAGAAGCAACCTCCCCTTCTAGTCCATCCACTGACTCCTCCAAATTTGTGTCTCACCGCCTCCACCTCAAGGATGATTTCTCCCATGTGATCAGTGAAATACAACCTCAAAGGTCTAACCAACCAAAGGCCACTCAAGAGAAGTCAGTTGGGGACGGCAGTGAGAAGAGGAAGTATGCCTCGCAAAGCAGCAAATATGGGTTCTAAATGCTTATTTTTATGTTTTTTAGTGATGAGAACAGTGTTTAATGGTTTTCAACATATTTTGGATATTTTTTGGATAATGTTTATATATATTCTTTTTTGGATATGATATAAATTATTGTTGATATTTAAATATTATGGCCTTTCCATTTTACCTCTATTCCCATGTGGCTAAGAATGCTCAGTGACAACCTCTCAATCGTCACCGCCTGGATGCTTTTGCTACTAGCAGGTTCCCTAGTCTAGTGTGGTCAACACATCTTTTTTGATTTATATTTGATGATTAAGAAAGAAGAATTGATGGGAGTCACAAGGGGTCCCACCTATTTTAGTTATTATTAATTAAGACCCTTAATTATATATCATTATTATTTTCTCCTAAACTAATTTGTTAGTTTAATTTGACTTAATTGACTAAAAGTATTTGAACTACTTCAACTAATTGGAAAAAGAATAAAAGCCCAATTGGATGAAGAGAGAAAGGGAGAATAGAAGGAGAAAAATAAGTCTAAGGTTTTATCTTTAGTTACATGAGAAAGTTTCAGTTTTCATTGATTTCTGAGTTTATTCGAAAGCACAATTCTCTTGTTGACAACAGGGTCTTATTGTAGACAGCAAGGTTCAAGACTGAACCATACTTTTTAGCCACTTATTTTAGAGGTGTTGATTCATCCTTGATATTCTGTGTATTCTTGTCTATTTGTGAATTGAGTTTCATGGCTGATAAAGGATATCTTGCAAAGTCAAAAATCCAACAGTTTGTGGCAAGATGATATAGATTATTAATTTCAGTTTTACTTTACTGTCGAAATCTTTTTGTATGGTATCTATTGCAAATCTATAAATCCGACTTTTTTCCATACCCTCGCAGGGGTTTGTAAAGAGAAAAACACTTTTGGTATCTCATAATAAAATAAAATCAGATTATTGTTTTGTCTCATACATGTGTTTCTATGACTTGGTTCCTCTTTTCGCTTTTGTCTCCATTTTTACTTTATTGTAAAATCTGCATACATTCCAGTAGCTTTGTATAAATTTTATTTCATATTGATACATATATAAATTATAAAATCAGCCCCAGTCCTTGTAATTAATAATTGTGGATTGGGTGAATGTTTTTTGAGGCTATAAATTTCAGGTCACATTCCCAACTATCTTGTCCTAGCCAGGCAAGATCTGAAAATGATTGAGTAAGGTGTTTCGTACCTTTTCCTCAACACCTTTGATTTGGGATCGACTAGAAGATAGGGTCCTGGTGGGACTAGAAGTGATTCAAGAAATGGAAGGTTAGATGTGGACCATAAAGAAAAGGATTAAGGAAGCTCAAGACTGAAAAAAAGACTTATGCAGACACACATCGTATAGACCATAGTTATGAGGTTGTTTATAAAGTGTTTTTACGGGTGAATCCACATAAGAGTTCGATTAAGTTTGGAAATGGTTCTAAAATCTCTCCAAGGTTTGTGGGTCCTTTCGACATTATAGAAAAGAAAGGACATGCGGATTACCAACTAACCTTACATTATTATTTGGGGTGTATGCATGATGTGTTTCATGTTTCATTTTTACATCATTATATTTCATATCCATCATATGTTATTGATTTGAGTTCATTGAAAGTATTAGACAAGTGTGCTCTCATAGCGGAGCCAATCCGCATATTGGACCATCACACTCTATAGATACAGTGTCGATTGGTTGATCATGTTAAGGTCCAGTGGGACTGTTATAGTTTGAATTCTGCCACTTGGGAGGATGCACATCAAATGCGTTAGCAATTTCCATATTTATTTTGAAAGCTAGATAGATATATCAATAGCAACTGCATTTATTGTTTTCATTGTTAGTTTTAACAAAATTCAGGACGAAGTTCAAAACAAGAGGGGGTGTATGTAACATCCAAATTTCACTGAAAACATTTCATAATATTAATTTATTATTTGAGGACACTTGCGTGCAAGTGATCCGGCTAAACATGGTACTATATGATTAACTGATTTGGTTTATGAGTTAAAGTTTATGCTATAATTGAGTATTGAAAATTTTGTATGTTATTAATATTGGTGTATAGCATTGATAGGTATTATGATGAGGTTTCTCAAGTGTGTAGGAAACATGACACAATGAGGATGTTGATGGCATCGAATAAATACCTTGGACTCCGTATTTGGACTCCGGATCGAGTCAGGGAGTGGAGTATTTACATTGATTATGAGTACTTGATTTTATTATGCATGTATTATGATGATGATTTTAGTTATGGATTTCATGAATAAGAGTAATTAATATTATTTTTGTCAATGGATACAAGAATGGTAACACTTTCTAATCTGACTCACATATGAAGTAAAGGGGTCATACATAGATATCATATAGATTAGGGAGAGGTGTGGAAGTGTCCCTGTCATAGCCTAATAGCACTCCCGCCATAACCTGAATTGAAGGTTAACAACTACCTTGTTCCTGAGAGGTTCACAATGTCATGAGGGTAAACTGAGACAGTCGCTCATGAGGATTTCTGAGGGGTGCGCAATAAGGAGGATTATGTATTCCTTAGTAATCCCTTAGTCTCACACAAGGTCGACAAGTGGATTACTGACTCGAAGCATCAGAAAACTTCCAACCTAAGTCTGAACAACATAAGGAATGGTGATTGACACCCTTGGATCACATAGGTGTGTCTTGAAGGGAACATCGCATGAATAAAATTAATAATTTGATAAAAATCTAGGAGACCATAAAGAATAAAACGACTACTTAGAACTATTAGAAAAGAGAATATTAATTTATATTAATTTATAAAATGGAAACATGATAAAACATAAGACTAAATGTTTATGACTAAATAAATTTATAGAAATGGGTCTAAGGGAAATTTAGACTAAACAATAAAATAAAATAAAAAACTGGTAAAGAGAGAATAAAAATTTAAGACATGTGCACAATGTGTAAATGAAATTAATAAATATTTTTTTAATTTAAAAGAAATTATTTCATGTGGAAAGGTGGAGTCAACATAGAGTTAGAATCATAATTCAAACCTGTCTCTAAATACTAACTAAGAGAAGATTCCTAATGAGACTCCAACAGTAATTTAGTTAGGAGACACAATAAAGGAGAAATTGGAGAATTAAGAGATAACTGGGAGAAAATCTAGGAACTAATTGTGGAGGTGAGGAAATTTTTCAAAAAAAAATATTTAATGAAAAAGAAATAAACATGTGCAACTTGAGGGAAGAATGACATGTATTTGGGGTGAATAATATCTAACTTTATTATTAAAAATTATCCAATTATGCATGAAATGAAAAGTGTCAAGATAGAAATTCTTATAAAAGAAAGGAGAAGGAGTAAGGAACCCTATTGCTGGATGACTAAAATGTTGTCATCTTACGCTAGCTTTTGGTCATGGAAATTGTAGTTATTTCTAAAGATATATGTCATTTACATGAAATATCTTAGTTTCCTTCTTTGTATTGATGTTTTTCCATGTGACAAGTAAAGCAAAGGAGCCTCCTCTTAAATTTATAATTCCATTTCCATCATTTGCAAACAACCTAGAGGTCCCATGTTGTGAATCATGAATTTTTTACCCCCTTGCTAGTATATATTCTGTAAAATAGTAACATCACAACGTCCTTTAGTTGGGGTTATAAATATAATATTTCAAGGACAACGATCATCTTTGAGTAGAAATTGAAATCATCACCATCTCCATGAGAATGTTTAATTCTAATCTCTCCTCATGACAAATGTTATAAAAACCACACGATACATTTGTGCTACCCTAGTGTGTGAAGTTATTTGTAGATTTTCATAGGTAAAGTGTCGATTCGAATAACAATGGATATTGTGGGGAAGGCCAAGAAATATGTTTCACTACCAAAAAGTAACTCATTTCCCTCTTCTTTTAATGGATGAATGATTTGAGGTTGTTATTGATGACAGTTAATTTGTAATATTTTGTAGTTGATTGGGTCTTTTTTTTTAAACAATTTGGTAAGGATTTTTTTGTGAGAAATTCAAATTTTGTGCTTAGAATTTTCTATGAAAATATAGCATCTATGAATTGTAGTTAGAATATTATAATTTAGTGTCAAGGAGTCGCTATTAAAATATCATAATTGGGTGTTGAGGATTTGTCACTAGAATATTAGAATTTGGTGTTGAGGATTTGTTGTTAGAATATTAGAGTTGGGTGTTGAGGATTTCCTAGTAGAACACTAGAATTGTGTGTTGAGGAGTTTCTATTAAGATATACGATTTGGGTGCTATAGATTTGGTATTGATATTTTCGAATTTCTTGTCAAGAATACGTGGTTAAAGTTTCATATATGGATGTTAAATTGATATTTTTTGGAATTGATTGTTGAGACTCAAAAGTATTGTTTTTAATATTTTAGAAATGTGCGATGGGTACCTTGGTGATTTGAATTGCAAATTAGTACATGGGTTGTTTACTTTTTTGTAGAAGGCAAGACAATTATTGTTTATTGTTCTAACTTCTTTTACTTGAAAATGTATTTCAATGAAAATTTCCATACACTCATATAATTTGAAATCCCTTGTTCACTGGACAAGGCACTTCTTTGTGGCTAGTGCAGACCTCCCAATCGACGGTTAGAACATGGATGTATGTTTAAGCATGGAATGAAGTTTGAGCCTTGAGTTTCATCAAATAAAAAAAAATGCAGGTGTGTCAAAGTTATGTGTATGCACTGGAATTAATTATCCAAGATCTCTAGCCTCGTTCCACTACGAGTATTATATGCCTTGTAAATTGGTGAAAAGGGTGATTTTCAATAGGGGTAATTTTTAGGTGCAAAGAGGCAATCTAAAAATTTCTTTGGGAATTTCTGTATTGCATTCCTCATAAGTCATCCAGATTTTGTTGTTCCATATTGAACTGACAGGACTGTAAGAGACCTGATCTATTGGTGAATTGATCCACCCTGTAATACCCCTAAATTATTTGATACATTAAATTAATTAATTATATTATTGAAATAATAAAGTGAAAATATTTAATCATAATTAATTTGAACCTTACGCCTATTTAAGTAAAGTTGGGAGATTGAAAATCTTATTAGAGTTAAAAGTACGATAGTGTAGTTGTCTTAAATACAATTTGTTGCACAAATTGTGTGAATTTGAGTAAAGTAGGTATATGCTTGCATTTTTTTCTTTTTTTTGTGTTACTAGATATATTTCTTTTGGATTTAGTGTGATACTTTTAAGAAGCTCTTGATTGTTGACGTCGAGGGACTAGAGAGTCTCCAACATCAACATTTTCAACCTCTTGCAGAGCTAGGCGAGAAGAGACAGGAATATCATCATAGGCTTAAATCCCCGGACAAGAAAGTGCATTGAAATCTTGGCCAATTTTCTCCTAACCTACAGTCCAAGCATAGATTCCTTTACCTTGTAATTTTCCTTTTAGTAATATTTAATTTTTATTTAATTTATGATCTTTATACTATTTACAATTTAATTACTTTATACATTTGAAGTAACAAAATTAAAATTAATAAAGGAAATGCAAATAAATAATAAATAAAAAGGCGATACTTTTGTTTTTATTTTAGCAAACAAATAACTAAAGAAAAGTCAACTAAAAGCTAGAGAAAGTTAATAAACTATGTTAATTTTAAAGAAATTTAATTACATTAAAATTTTATTATGTAACATTAGTTTGAAGAATAGAGAAATAACACTTTTGATGATATAACACTTTTATATTTTCATTTAGAAGTTAGGATGTAATTAAAAATTAATAAAATCAAAATAGTAAAATAAACAAAATTTTATGCACACTAACTAGCTAATAAATAAAACTTTATAAGCATGATTATTTAAAAAATAAACATGTTTTGTTTGTCTTTTTATAATTTTATCTAAAAAAAAAATATTCTGAATTCAAAGTGTTAAATTAATAAAGATGAGTAAAACTGAGGAATTTAAAGAAAAAGATCAAAGAGATAGTTTTGAGTGAGAAAGAAATGATTTTTCAATAAAAAGGCTTCTCATACAAATTCATAAATCTTCAAAATCTGCAAGTCTTTGTGTAGACTAGGTCCAGGTATATGGTATTTAGCCCTTATAGACACAATGTACAATAGAAAGACCAAGTATGAAAGGAAAAAAAAAAAAGTTGAGATAGAAGTGGAATGGAGCAATGGTGGCAGATCACGAGGAGGAGACCTACATATAGAAACTGATTAGCGTCGAATAAAATCAAGCCTCAATACAACAAACTAACATGTAAACCTTTACCTTATGAAGGCCAGCAAGGTCATCCTCACTTTATCCTTATCGTTGCTTCGCAAGACCCCCTGTTGCCGACAATTCCATCAATCCATGTTGAATATGTTGGATTATTGAGAGGGGGGCTGAATAAGTAATACCACAATTATAATCCTTTTTCTTCAAATGTTATATCAATGTAGAATTATTATCCAATAATGCGCAGTAAGAAATAAACAATCAAACATATACACAGTACACCAGTGTTTTACGTGGAAACCCAAATCAGGAGAAAAACCACGGAATGTTTTTTCTTATATGTCTTGAAGAATTACATTCATTGGAAGCACCAACTTCCTTTGTTTTCCAACTGCAACTGGAAGGAGGCTCCAACCCCCTAGTTTCTCAGGCTACAACTTGAGGGAAACTCCAACTCCCCAATTCTCTAGCTACAACCAGAAGGAGGCTACAATCCCCAATGTTCTCCGGCTACAACTGGAAGGTGGCTACAACCCCCAATGTTCTCCGGCTACAACTGGAAGGTGGCTACAACCACCTATCCTTGCCCCGTGCTGCCATCCTGAAGTAGAAGTAGAATGATGCAACCACTGTCACACTATCACTGTGAGATATATCGATGTAAACATGTACCAATAAATCTGAACCATGCATCAACCTATACCTCAACATGTAATCATAAACAAGTGCATCAACCATGCACCAACCTGTAATCAACCTATACCATAAACAAGTGCATCAAACATGCACCAACCTGTACCATAAACAAGTGCATCCAACCATGTACCAAGTATGTACCAATCATGTGTCAACTACTCATCAACTATGACTCATCAATATGTACCAACATCATCAGCTATACACCTCATGTATGTGCACCAACTCATCAACTACTTGTCTCAACCATGTACTCAACATGTACCAAAACCAAAAGCCCTCATCAATATCATCATCCAAATCTGATTTGTAGCTCTATAATAGACCTGGTGTATATGATCACATTCCTGCAAACCTTCCTTAAATTTAAAAACAAGAGACTAGCATTTTCATCAAACTTTTATTTAGTCTCACATGCCTAGTTTTGGATTAGTCAACAACCCTAACTTGAAGTAATCATA
>ML801733.1:116545-127231 GCA_009831015.1 Picea engelmannii | reverse complement strand
ACCAAAGTACTATGGCCCTTATAAGGTGTTGCAAAAGATTGGTACTATGGCATACAAATTGGAGTTGTCTGCATCTTCACGAGTACACCTAGTTTTCCATGTTTCATGCTTAAATAAGGTTATAGGCGACAAGATCATAGTTCAAACTATATTGCCAGAACTTGATGAGGAAGGAAAAATCATATTGGAGCCTGAAGCCATCACTAACACAAGAATTTTCCAGCTGAGGAATAGATCCATTTCAGAGTATCTCATTAAATGGAGGAAACTACCACTGAAGATTCCACTTGGGAAGATGATTCTTTTATGCAGAAGCATCCAGAGTTACTCAATCATTGCGGACAACATTTGTGTCAAGGGGAGGGGCATGTTAATCCCTAATATTGGCTCATTACCCCTTAATTGGGGCATATTACATTAGTAATGTTATTTTATTTCTGTCAGCTTTATTCCATTAGTTGTAATTATACCTCCTAGTCTCCTATATATACCAAGGAGACATTTTCATTTGGAATCATCTTGGACTTGAACATTTAAGTGGGGTAAAAGGAGGTTACCCCCTCGAAGAGGATTATTATCTAAAATTGTCTCTTTTTCAAGGCATCGAATACTTTTTCTAAGGTTTTTCTATGCTATATTAATATTTGGTTCTTAACACTCTTCACATCCACACTCTTGACAACAAGTAGTAGATTCATTATAATTAGGCCCTGGAGAAGAGGGTTCCCAAGATATGCTTCCAGTATGATTTAAAGATTGAGACTCAAGAAAGAACATGCGATCTTGCAAACTCTTAATCATGGGTATTAAAGAAGAAAAATCCTTGTGTGAATCATAAACTCCAAAGGAGTAACTTTTCTATGGATTTTCTCTTCGAAGTTGAGGCAAGTGGATAGGGCTAGCTCTAGGTTTTTAACATTCTTTTCTTCCAACCGCCATCGGTAAAGAGGGGGTAGAAGTTCATAGTAATGTAACAGAGAAGCCAAGTTGGTAGGGCGAATGGGAGTAGGAATTAAATTGTATGAATTGATCAACCAAAGGTTATGTTAGCACTCTGTAAATCTGTCGAGCTGGAAGACAGATGACAAAGGTAACTATTTCAACCAACTTTAGGTTGGATTCTGATCTTTCCAACCAAAGAGGGATCTCTCGGACATACAACCATTTGGGATATTCATAATATTTTTCAATACATGTACAAAGGTCATATTCTGTCATGGTGTAAAATTTAAAGGTGGTAGGACAAAACATGAGAGCAGGGCCATTGGGCAATGGGGTCCATTCCTGAAAAGTATGAAAAGTTATAAGCTATGTATTTCCAGAGGGAACATAGGAAAAATAGGTATGATGTTAAGTCAAATAAGTAATATGAGATGGCATAAGAGAGGAGAGACTATTATCATCAAGAGGCGCCTAATAGAGGGAGAATCTCTCGGTGAAGCATTAGAAGAGGAAACATGAGGGTTGCCTACTGTAAACAGAGCATCGATCACGAGTGAAGTCTGAAACAGTAACAAAAAATACGTAACGAGTATAATCGATGTAAGAAGGAGCACCAACAAAAATGAATTCCTTCTATTACTTAAGGATTATTACTAGCATAAAAACACATTCATGGAAAATGAAATACAAGAAGACACACTGAACATCAAAACCGTGATGAATCTCGGTTGTCTAAAAAAAAACCATTCTTCTTATATTAAAATTTCATAATAAACTACAAATTTCTCCTTCTACGAGGGAAATCCCTCCCCGATAAGTACAACCCCTTAATTTATCCTTTTGATAATACATATAGATACATTACATAGGGAATTCAAAACAGATCATCTTCCCCAAAATTCCAAAAATAGATAGTGGCCATGGAAGGAGTAACATATAACAACGGAGCTCCTATATCCTAGGGAGCATTATAATCAAAACTGACATATTCGATATTTTTACCCTGAATTCCACTTGTCTGCATCATCACAAAATTTCTGAAACATATGAAATTTGGCTTGTAATCTATTTCATATTTGCAATTTCTTCCTTTAAAGTGTCAATCCAATTAGGTTGGTTTTCTCCAACAGTTTCAACTACTTCAGCTTTAACCTTTGTCTTCTATCGCTTTCTCCTTTTACCCTTGCTAGCTTGCATGTAGGACTCATCTGCATATCCATTAATGATTAAATCCTTCATGATAGGATTCAATATGACTTCTTCATCTTCTCCTGGTTCACCTCCGGGCTTCGTGTGAAATTGTTTTGCCAGTATTCAGGAAGCAAGCTTTTCTTTTTTCTTCATTGATAATTTTTCCAAATTATTTGAATATCTCGGTTCATTGAAGGCCGCTAGATCTGTCTTCTCCATTTCCTATGTTTCTCCGGAAGCATGAGCTTATCTCTTTTGATTGTACAAGAATTAGATGAATGATTTGTTTTTTGGTTACCCCTTCTGTAATAAAACGTTAGTCACCCAAAACAAAGTACCGTCAACCAGGATTTGAGTGACAATCGTCACTGATTTTCATTCATGGGATAATGAAAAACATCCTTACAGGGATAACGACTTATCACGTTTGGTTGTTGATTTCAAATGATGGGCTTTCAAATCATTTTTGTGGCAGCGCTCACCCAGCATCGCACAGACAAAAGTACCCGAACAAGTGTCCCGAGGTGATTTAACTGGCCGTCAACTTTCCCTTTCCACATGAGATCTTTGTATTTGACATATCTAATGGTATTCTGACACGTGACATCGAGGTGGGATTGATCGGTTTCAATCTTACCTGCTTTTCCCCCCGATATGAATCTAGTGGTGCCACGTGCCCTCAAGACGAAACTGTGGTATTCTTATTGGCCTACCTTCAAGAGATTAACCTTTTCATTAGTTCTATGCCTGATACGTTAAATGACTTTTGATCAACAACGTCCATGATCCATGACACATTGGCTCCCATCAACTTCATACCTCCACTAGATTTAGCTTCATCCGCTAGATGTGACCCCGTATGCTAGTTTATCACTCCTCTAAACTGATTTAGCCTCCTGCTAAATCCTGAGACTTGGAGTCCAAAAAATTGTTATAATAATAACATGGGATACAATTGGGGATGTTATCCTCCTTGTGAGGTATCAAAGAACAGTAGACCTTGTGCCTTATCCATTGGAGCTTCTCTCACAACAGGTATGTGTTGCACCTTGACCTGTCACCAATGTCTGTTGAAAATTGAAGTCTGCATACCCCTCTCACCTGGAGACTTGATGCTATACATATTTCTAATTATATGACTGCATACTTTATTTGGAGTCCTAAACTAGAACATGCCCGATCCACGAGCTTATTTGAACCTACCGACCTTAACTACTCAAATGTACTACCAGTCAAGTGAAATCAAAATTCCAATGCAACCATGCCATCATTTTATCCACTGTTTGTTTACTTTTCACAAGCTTGCTCCAAATCCTGTTCACTGATAACTCACTCAAGAAGTTATATATGAATTCGAATCTAAGAATTTCAAAAATATTGGGACTTTTTATTGTTTCTAACAAAATTTCAAATGGATATTCCAACATATGCATAAGACCAAAACCATGTTTCACTTTCTTTACTACATTCTTTCCTTCATGTGATTTACCCTGTTGATTTCCATCAAGAGGCTGAAAAATCCATTGAGATTGCTAGAAGTAACAACCTCCTGAATTAGAAGACTGCATTGGCCGAAAAGAAACTACCAATGTAAAACAATCCATATCTAATACTAATGTTTATTTACCATTACCTTCATCTCTGAGCTTACAATCCACCTTAAAACTTAATTTTTTATTGTTAGAATTTTCTATATAACATGCCACAAGGTCATGAAAGCCATGAAAAATCATTTCTTCTTGATGAATAAAAACAGATAGGCAAGCCTCTTTCATAAGTGTTCATTGTTCTTGCTCTATTTCTTCTGTTCTAAGAACATTTTCAAATGAAATAGCAGCAATAGGTTTGTCTATTCTTCCATGCATATCAACAAAAACATGCATACATCCTTGAACATCCTCAGATATGACAACCAGATTATGTGCATCAAGAATATCCTCTTGTTCATCAAACATTTCTGGTTTGGTTTTATTAACCTTCTGGAAATTTGCTTCAGGACTGTCAATTTGGCTTACAAATGAATGGAGGGGAATAAGTTCTTGTTCATAATATTCTTTCAAATGTGAAAATCTAACATCATGAACTATATCACATTTCATAGTTTTCATGGATGTCTTCTCAAAACCATGGTTTTTAAATGAATCAAATAAAACAACTGCCTCTTTATTATCTTTCTGTATTTTTTATTGAAAAGTGGAATACACTGTCTTGTTGCTTTCCTGAAACTCTATGTCATTTGTTTGTTTACTACCTGAAGTTTCCATATGTGCATTTTCAAAATCCTCATCTCTGTCTGCGCCACTTAGAATTCAAACAACCACATCATTCATAGGGGAAGAAAGACAACTTTGAAACACTTTGTCTTGTATATTTTCATTAAGTTCAAGAGAAGGAAAATGACCTTTAACAACAATTTCTTGATCAGCTTCATCTTCATTTTCAAGCTGGTAGTTGAGCACAGGCTGTAAATATGAACTAAAATAACCTTCCATGTAATCAACCACATGATCATTAAATGCATGTGAAGGTTGTTTCTCTTCCTTATTGACAACAATTTGCTCATGTAAAGTAATGCCATTGCAGGTAGACTTTCCTTCTTCCTTTATCATCTCATGATTTTCTTTCAACAATTCAAAGGAAGAAAAACATAATGGAAGATGGTTTTCATTTGCAGGTCCACTATATTCTAAATTTTCAACATCATGTCTGGGGGATTTCTGATTTGAAACATTACAAAAAAAATTCCTCAACGATTTGAAAGAAGGAAAACATAGTGGCAAGGTTCTTTCACATGATTCAAAACCTTCTTCATTTTATTCATTTTTTTCATATGCACAATTTTCAATTTCTTTGGATTGTTGAACACACTCATTTTCAAGTTCATCTTCGACCAATGGCTGCAATTTATTGTCAGTTTGTCCCAATGAATAAGCGTGATTTGGCATCAACACACATTCATGTTATTCAATGATGATCTTAGAATTTTCTTTCAAAATTTTAAATGAAGAAAATCATAAAGGTAAAGAATTACCTTCAGCAGATTCAATACTTTCTTCTTTGTAACTGTGATATGTAGGTTGATTTCTCTCATTATACTACTGAAGAGGATCATTTTCTGATAGAGAACATGCAGTTGGTTTTTCTAGGAAATCAACATCATAATCATCATCATATTCATCATATATAGGCAAATCAACAACATATGCAATGTCATTTAACAAGAACAAACTTGGAACATCAACCTGCTCTTTAACATACTGATTTGCAAATTCATCTTCTTGACTGTTTACAAATGAATATATGAAACAATCAGCTCCATGCTCATCATGGGATGGATCAGAAGCTGAATTAGCACCTCCTTTCTCAATAAGTGGAATACAATATTTTGCAAAATTATTAGCATTGAAAACTTCAAGAGGACCTATGATATTATCAACTCTATGCTCAAGATTCCAATCAACCATTTTATGTCCATATTCATTGTTATGTTCTGAAGCATCCAAACCCTCATCTCTAATATTTTCACATGCTAGGATATTGTTTTGAATCTCCTGAGCATCATTGAACATTTGCTGTAAGGTCTCAAGTTTTCTTTCCATCAGGAGGAAAGACAAATCTAGGTGAAGGGAAATGGCATACTGGAGCATGGCAACAGCTTCAGTGGGTTGAATTTATTTGGGAAGATCATAATAAATACTTGAAAAAATTCTACTGAATGTGAAAATGGTCTCATTGCTTTACCTTTTCAAGGCATAGAACTCGGTAAGATGTAGATCCAAAGATTTCTTCCTGCCCCAAAACTTTAAAAAGACATTCTTCAATGCCTCCCATGAGCTAATTGTCTCTCATTGCAAATGTTTAAAATAGACTTTGGTGTCCCCTTTCAAGGATTGAGAGAAGTCCCTCATACAAACATCATCATGGTCAATCTCAAACAAATATATAAAATGCTCAAACCCTTGGATGTGTTTTTCAGTTGTGATGGCATTAGGTTCCCCATGAAACACATGTAGGTACTTATAGTGATTTGGAGGAAACTCATGAAGTATGTGAGGTAATTTTAAGGGTCTATATACATGTTGAGTCTTGGAGGGTTTTGGATCAAGTACAAGAGGTGAAATATCAGCCTTGGTTTCATGAGGCTCATCAACTTGGCCATGGTTATCACATGGCTCAGATGGGAAATTTTTATCAAAATCAGTGATAAACTGAGGAGATATTTATATTTGTGATATCAAAGTGTTAAATTAATAAAGATGAGGAAAACTGAGGACGTTAAAGAAAAAAATCAAAGAGATAGTTCTGAGTGAGAAAGAAATGATTTTTCATTAAAAAGGCTTCCCATACAAATTCATAAATCTTCAAAATCTGCAAGTCTTTGCATAGACTAGGGCCAGGTATATGGTATTTATCCCTTTTAGACACAATGTACAATAGAAAGACTAGTCATGAAAAGGAAAAAAAAGAAAGTTGAGCCATAAGTGGAATGGAGCAATGGTGGCGGATCACAAGGAGGAGATCTGCATATAGAAACCGATTAGCACCGAATAAAATCAAGCCTTAATACAACAAACTAACAAGTAAACCTTTACCTTGTGAAGGACAGAAAGATCATCCTCGCTTTATCCTTATCGTTGCTTCGCAATACCCCCTACTATCGAAGATTCCATCAATCCATGTTGAAGATGTAAAAGAATAATGAATGGAAACAATCCTCACAACACTCTAGGCATATCTATCTGTGAATTTTCTTCCAGAGTTCTCTCTCAAAAGTTTCTCTCTAAAAAAAAATTCTTCTTCTGAAAAACTTTGTTCATAATTTTTTTCTCCACCTTTAGTAGGTTTTGCACTGCTCCCTTTATGTCATTGTAGAACCGTTACTTGGTAGTTCTAACAGTTTTGGGGCTAACGAATTTAAACTTGCATGGGACAAAGCTGCTTTTATTTAAAAGAACAAAATATTTGTTAAGAGAATTTCCTTGTCCATGTGTTGTTTTTGTTCGTTGAAGATTTGAACCATGGATCTAATCTTCTAAAGGCGTGATTTATTTATGTTCACTTATGTATTTATTATGTGAAATTCCCATCCAATTAATCCATTTGTTTTAAAACTAAAACGATAGTTAAATCCCATGATCGGCCCCCTTTTTTTACATCCATCATTTGCCACGCCCTATTCAGCTTGTAAACTGCAATTTTATTGTGTATGGTCTATGAATTCATGGAGTTATTGATCCCTCTTTTTCAAGAGATTCCCATCAAGGCCAGAGACCTTTCCCTCATAATTTTTGTTGGACGAGAATATGCTTCAAAAACTTTCTTGAAAGTATCACTTTCTGACAAATTTTTCATTTGCACAGTAGAAAGAAAGCCAAGAATGGTGTATTTTCCCACTCTTAAATAATAGATCAAACAATATCAACATTGATTATTTGGTCCACTAGAAGTTTCTCAAGCTTCCTTGTCATAAAGAGTTGAACATTATTTATGATGGAAGAAGAGGTACATAATGGCTGGACATGTGCTGCTATTTGTATGGCCATATTGAGATCCACATTTTTTTTTATTTTCTACCAACACTTGCACAAGCCCATGGGAAATCCTCCGCAGACCAAATGGATCACTTGTTGTAGAAGGTTGAAAACCAATTGAAAATATACCAACCAAACTATCCAACCTGTCATCCATAGATAAACGAATGACTACATCTATTTTTGGAAGCTCATCGCTAGAAAATCGAGGAAGTACTCTTTCAAATATTGCATCTTCAACCTATTGTGAATAACCCTCCCTCAAAGGATAATGGTGACCCATTATACCAGCCATATATGTAAACTCTATAACCATTGTAGTGGTTGGATGTGACACAGCTACTTCTGCAACATTCTCAGCTACCAACAACCTATTTTCCTCCAAACCCATGGCAGCACAAAGCCTCAATATTAATTTCTCAACATGTTTTGTCTTATCCAACATTGATCCCAATTTTTCCTGAAAAAGTATACCAACTAGTTGCTCACAAAATTCAACTAATAGTTTCCTTATATCCAACTGATAAAAGAACTTTTCATCCTCATATCGTGCTCTGAGGACAACTTAATTTCCTTTGCAGACTGTTATTTCATGAACCTATCCATTTTCTACTGAAATGAATGCAGTTAAAAGCTTCCCATTGGATGCATCCTCTACTGGAAAATACATTTGATTCTTACGCATAACCATAACCAAAACATCTGAAGGAATTTCTAAGAATGATTTTTTTTAACTCCCAAGTATTGGTAGTGGGGCCTCCACTAAATTCGCAACCTCTTCAAGAAAGGAAGCTTCAACTTTTACTTTTCCACCAATAGAATGTGCCAAAGCATCAGATGACTTTAAGATGATTCTCTTGTGCTCCTCCACATTGAGACTGTTCCCAACATTATTGATAGAATTCATATAGTCTTCTTCACATTCCACCTTTATAATAGGATATGAAGACATTCGAAGAGCATGTGAGAACTCATGATACTTGTATATGTAAATGACACCATTGCATCACCATGTAAAGCTAGAATCCATCTTATGGGTCTGCTAAAATAGTTATTAGTATTCCAATGAATTGACTTTGGGAATGAAAACCCTGACAAAATGCGTGGCAAGTCTTCAGCTAGAACCTGTATAGCATGTCTTGATGGCTCCTTTATCTGATCATAAACATATTCTTTCTTTCTATATCATGTGCAACTTCAAAATTAATCACCGACCATCTTCATCATAGCTAAAAATATTCTTTAACGAAATCTTCTTTAAATGTGTAGCAGCAACTCAGCGGGAACACCCAAGACCTTGCGCAAGCAATTGTGAAATGAGAGGGGGAGCCTAGCAACGCTTTGCCGACTAACTATTGTTGATGAAAATCGTCGTCAACATTGATGATTTAAATTTGTAAATTGGGTAAGTATTGTATGAAATTATTCAATGATTTATGATGTTGAAAATAGTGGCATGGATTGTAAAGTTTCTTTGTGATTTTTGTAATGAATATTTATATTAATGTTTTTTCTCACTCATTTGTGATTACATCAAGAAGTTTGTTACATACAATTTTGTAATAAGCTCCCGGTGGAGAGGTAACCCAATTATATTGGATCAGATTTGGGTCTTTGTGTGTGTATGTGTTATTCAAATAACAACCTGGTGGTCGATGCCCCGATTAAGAGAATAATCACCAGATTATGCATAATAATACACAAACACTTATAATAATTACATTGTCCCAGGCTACATTACTTTGTTTAAAAGTTAAGTCTTAAAACATCATGGTGAGTCAGTGCCTGGTGAAGAACGTTGCCTCACAAATTTGAATAAAATTAATCGTCTTTTCCTATGCTTAATGACTCTGAAATTGTTGGTTACGTGTTAAGCCCTAATATTGGCTCATTACCCCTTAATTGGTGCATATTAGATTAGTAATGCTATTTTATTTATGTCGGCTTTAGGCCATTACTTGTAATTTAGATTAGTAATGTTATTTTAATTATGTCGGCTTTAAGACATTATACCTCCTAGTCTCATATATATACCAAGGAGACATTTTCATTTTGAATCATCTTGTACTTGAACATTTAAGTGGGGTAAAAGGAGTTTGCCCCCTCGAAGAGGCTTATTATCTAAAATTATCTCTTTTTCAAGGCGTTGAGTACTTTTTCTGAGGTTTTTATATGCTATATTGATGTTTGGTTCTTAACATATGGTATCAGAGCTCAAGGTCTTGGGGTTTCGCTGCTACATCTGAGACACTGTGGAATTTTTGCTATAACTTTTTTTCTACAACGTTTCAGAAGGAACGACTTGGAGGATATTTAGAAGACGGATCAAGGTACGTTGGGTTACAAATTCATCTCCTGAGGCCTTATACATTCGGAGATACAGCCTGTACAAGATAGGGTTTTGGAATCATCCTGAAATGAATCATTGCAGACTTTTTGCTATAAAAGAATTTTTGTAACGTTTCATACCCTGAACTCCGTATGACATTTACCGAAATTGGTAATGTATCTGTGGTAAAAATTTCATCTTCTAGGTCATCCTAAATTTGGATATACACCCTATGTAAGATAGGGTATCTGACTAGTCCTATTGACTAGTCTCAAGAAGGTGTTCCAGGTAAAACAATCATAACGTCTTCCTAGAGTATCCAAATTGCGTGGGACTGGTTGCATTGGATCGTGGACAGTCTATAGTATTTTGGGTGCGAGTGTCAGAATTTTATATCAATTATTTTGTGTGGGGCACACTATACAAGTGAGATCTCCTAGAAAGGCCAAAAATCGGCAAGTTGTGGGGAAGATACCATAAATTCCACTTGGCACATCCAATTTTGATCAGACCTGTGGCATTGCAGAGAAGAAATATCATAGAAATACAGAAGATAAAGTTTCATACCCAGAAGGGCCAAAAATTGGGAGATACAATAGAATAAATATTGTCTAGCAGAACCACCTCAAAATCAAGGTTCAAAAGTGATACTTGGCCAACATGCCACCCAAAAAGGGAACTTCTACACCAAAT
>ML801733.1:79913-92422 GCA_009831015.1 Picea engelmannii | reverse complement strand
GCCAGGTGAACTTGTAGGAGACTAAGGGTTCTAAGGAATAAGGCCCCCGCCTTATTGCGCGCCCCTTAGAATCATCGTGAGCGACTGTCGCAGTCTGCCCTCATGACATCGTGGATCCTCTCGAAATAGGTAATCGTTAACCTATAGTTCGAGCCACGACGGGAGTGCTAGTAGGCGGTGGTAGGGATGTTGTCCACCCCTCTCCCTCAACCTTTCTGCAAATCGTGTGTGGCCCCTTTACTCCATATGTGAGTCTGGTCGGCAAGCTATCGTCAGCCTGCATCATCAACAATCATGTCAGAAATGTCAACATCAAATCATCAAATCAAATGAAACATCATAGTGAACACATCAATCCCAAAAGCACACTCCCTGACTCAGTCCGGAGTCCAAGGGGGTTCCACCGATGCCTCTGCATCCTCAAGGTCAAAAGCCCTGCACACTCAATAAAACGGATTCAATAGCACCTGTCTACATCAAATAGTAACACATCATGTCATCTGTCAATCGCATCATAATCAAGTATAAATGGTCTAACATCGTAAAAGTCCAGATCACTTGCGAGCAAGTGTCCTCAACTAATAAGTGTTCTCAGTGCGCTAGAGCGGGATGTTACAGAATCTATACATCCTTGTTGTGACCTAGAAAAAGCCATCTATTAGTCTAGGTATATTTTCCTTTTATTGGTTTAATGTCCGCTGGGTCCCATTCCATCATAAGATCCTTCATATTTTCTTGAAATGGGTATCTTACTAAACTTCCTCATCTTTTTTATTTGTTTCTTAGAGTCACATTGAATTTACAATGTTGCTTAGAGTTTTTTAGATCCCGAAGAGAATACCATCACTCTTATTTTTTATTTATAATCTATTGACATATAAACATTGAAAACATTGAATCACTTTCCTTATTATTAGTGAGTAAAACTTGATAAAACCCAATTTTTTGTTTGAAATGAGAAATCCATCCAAATAAATGAGCTACCCAATAAGGTACAAACGCCTCTAAATGCTCCTCTGTAATTAGCCATTGTTCCTTCACTTCTTTTCCACTAGAGTTTACATATTATCCACAATTTTGATGCCTCTAACTTGGTCTCCTAAAGGAGGAGGATAGATGGTTTTTCATATTTTAATAGATCTAGCAATGCTTCTTATTTGAACTTATTACCCATACCTCTACAATTCTAGGAGACTATATTCATTATTTGATAATTCATTTATGGATTCCACCTTGTGATGGAAAGTTGACTCTGATATTCTTGGCATTTCAATATCCAGTCTCTAAAGAAATTTATTTTGTTGATTGAATACCTAGAGGTTTCTCTTTGTTTTTTGTCTCCTCACTTTATTATTTTGTTGGCTTCCTATAAATTTTCTTTGGTAGTCCCTTTATTTCATCCTCCTCTTTTCCTTCCTCTTCTAATTACTAGTAGGACTTTTTTTTAGTTATAATACTTTATGGGTATTGTTTCTTCTCTAGAATATTATCAATGCTTACTCTATATCTGAGAGGGTGTCCTCTTTCTCTATAAGGGGATAAACTTATTAATATTTATAAATAATAAGTGATCTAGGAGGAAACTGTGAAACGATGGTTATAACTGATGGGGCTAAAACTTCAGTGAAAGAGATTGGGTCTTCCTGACATAAACCTTCATACCTATTTCTTACGAAACTTGTGCTTCTTCCCTTGGGATGGACTAGAGGATAGATTGATATGTCATGAGTATATATTGGGTCTTGCTTGAGAAGATTCTTGGCTTCTTGGGGTTTCAATGCCTTATTCCTAGATTGAGAAAGAGGAAAAAGGATTGAGGTTGAAGGAGCCAATTTTTGTGCTAAGGAAGAGGTCGATTTCTTATAACTCAACTTTTTTTTTATGAGATACCATTGATATTATTTTTTTAAATTAGGTTGGGATGTCAGGAGGTTCTTCTTACAATCCTTCACAAAATTCACATATCCATGAAAATTTTTACACAAGGCAATTTTTCATAGTCTAGAGGTAGTACCAATTGTTGAGAGTTAGGAGTATTTCTTCAAGAATATATTTTTGAAGATCAACCTCCACGTAGATCCTAGCACATGAAAAAATGTCATCCTTGGGATTATATTTATCAATGTAATATCACAATTAATTTCACATACTACGTAGTGAGTCTTTGTTCTAGAAATGGAGTGGAAAGTGCAAAAGATGAACCCAAACTAGAACAGTCGAGGGAAAATCATGATGAGGGTTAAAGGGAACATCATGATGAGGGTTAATGTCTAGGGTCTAGAAATTCAAGTACATTCCTCTAGTGCTGAATAAGTATGGCCCATTTATAAATACGATATCCCTATCATCTTTGGACTAAAATATGAAAGTGTAAAAACCCTTGCCACAAAAGTAATGGATAAGTTTTCCTTTGATTAAAACCTACTAGTTCCTCTAAACCCAAGTGTCCATAAATCTAGGGGAAGGGAAAATTATTGTAAACTATCCTATCAAACCATGCTTAGTAAGAGAACAATCCATATTTCAAAAGGTGGAGGTGGGAAGTGAACTTCGGGAATGTTTTCAAGTTTCTTTACAAACTGAGAGGGTTGCAATTTTAGAGATTTTCCTAGGGAAGAAATGAGTGTGTGGAAGACTTGGACTTAAGATTCAAGAGTACGGGGGACATGACCCCCTATGAGATATGGATTCATGGAAAAGAAGCAAAAACCTTATCATATCATCCAAGCAAGAGAGGTAGTAAAGATGAGATAATTTTATTAATGTCCAATGAATGACCAGAATAGTAGGTCCATGAGACTGAGAAGTATCCCACATTAATATTGCAAACATGACATTATTGTTTATTCCATGCATGATAACTACGATGTATAACTAATTTCCATTGTTGGTTTAATAAGGATGAGTGATAAAATTATATAGTAGAAAGAAGTTAATTTTTAAGTTTGAAATTTAAATTAGCTTCTATTGAAATATTGGAATTTTGTTTAATCATACAATATCATTATAACAATATTGAAATATTGAAATAACTATATTGTAATAAAAAAATTGTCAAACGATGAGTTGAAAACCAATATTCTCCATTATCACTTGGTATACACTTTCAATGTGACTTAACCACTCATTATATTTTTCAAAGTATCATCTTCTCATTACCATGGTCGATTTCAAGGCTTTTATTGATTGCTTGGACTCTATAGCTTAGAAGATTTTAGGGATTCTATTAACTTTGTGTTACCCACTGCCAATTACTCATTATCCTTTTCTGACAAAAATGGTGGAATTTAGAGCTTAATGGTACCCACTACCAATCACCCGCTGTCCTTTTCTCACTGTCATGGTGGAATTTAAGGTTTCATGGATTTTTTTCTATTGGTTTCATGGAAATACTTTTGTTGGCTTCACAGTTTTTAAAGCTTTATGAAATTTCATATGTTGACTTTGTGGGTGGATTTTGTGTCTTAGAGGACAAATTATGTGGATGTGCGGATGGATTCTTTGTATTTTATAGATTTTATTGTAGTTTCTTGAATTCCAAGAACCTAAATACACTATGTCATCTCATTAATTATTTCTATTAAACCCTGGTTCTTTAAGAATGTCCATCATGATAGTGTCTTTCTCTAGCTTTTTACAGCTAGAATTAGCATCTTATAATTCTAGGATGAAAAAATGTACCCTACCAAAAATTGAGCTATTAGAGTTTGTCATTATATGAATTCCATGTTGTCTAAATGATTTTTCCATTTAATGATGAGAGGAGTAGCATACATCAATTGATTTGTTTGGATGTCTTAGTACATTGTCTGAGATCTGGAAATTTTCCCTACCTCTCATCATCCATGAGTTTACACAAGATGAAATGATAGAATGTTAACCCAAGGGTATTTTCTACAACTATTATGAAAAATATTCTTCATGGCATAAATGTAAGGAGAAGAAATTATTTCTATCCATTTCTGAGGACATTTTTGATGAGGAAGTTGATGGAAAGACTCAGCAGGAATTCACTCCCATCACTAAGGAAGTTCATCTTCTTGACCAACTAGGTGAAGAACCCCAAATCTCCCTCCATGATTTGACTGGTATTTCTTCTCCTCAAACGTTAAAGTTGGTCAACTATCTCAAGAAGAAGAAGGTTAGTATCTTAATCAATAGTCATTTCACCCATAAATTCATTCATTGATGCATTCCCCAAGAAACACATTACTATATATATGTTGTTAACAACTTTCAGTTTATGATTGCTAATGTGGGATGTATGAAATGTGGTGGCTAGTTTAAAAATGTGAAACTTCAAATGGGTGAGTATTCCCTGAAAAATTACATATTTTCCATTGAAATGGGTGGATATGATATTTTTTGGGTGTTGAATGGATAAGAACAGTATGCCCCATGGGCACCATGGTATTCTTGGAATTATAGATGAGTTTTCAAAAGTGTGGCAATTCCTACATGCTCAAAGGTATCATAGTAGGCTCTCCAAAAATCATGATCTCCTAGTGTACGAAAAAGATTCTAAAAAGGGTCATTCTATTCTTATTTAAAAATTCCATGTTATTTAAGCCTTTGAGGATGCCTCTCATCAAGTTCATCTAGACTTGTAATTAGTATTGGACAATCACCAACAATTATTTGAACATCCCTAAGGATTGGCACACTCATGTATAGAGCCTGATCATAGCATCCCACTACTGTGTGGTATCCTACCACCCAATGTGAACCAATCTCATTATCCTTTTCCCCAAAATAATGAAAGTGAAAAAATTGTACAATAGTTATTAGTTGTCAATATCATTTTTCCTATTACCATCCCCTACTCTTCTTCGGTTGTCATGGTCCCTGAAAAATAAATCACATAGCACATGTGTCCTAATTTTCACACTCTTAACAACTTGATAGTTAAAGATAAATTCTTCAGTCCATCCATTGATGATCTCGTAGACATGGATAATTTTAAGGACGGAAATTTCTCTTAGAATGTAGAAACATTGACAAATCTTACTAGTCCTTAATATGAAAAGTATAGAATGTTTGGCAATATTTTTGTAAAAATATTCAAATTTATAAGGATTTTATATAGTTTCTATAAAATTTGGGTTATTTTTAAGGTAAAATAATTTTATTCTATAGAATTTGGGTGAATCACTTTTAGAAAAAATGGAAATTGGTGAATATTTGTTTTTGGAAAAAGCATGGAAAATTAGCCCATGGCCGATATATAGCCCCTAAAATTTTCCTTTCTCATGGATGAGGTAGATGGAGCACAATTCTTCACCAAAATTGATCTTCACTCTGGTTATCTCCAAATTTGCATGAAGAAAGATGGTATTCCCAAAACTAATGTTCACAATCATGATGGATATTATGAGTTTTTGGTGATGCCCTTTGATCTTTCCAATGCACCTAACACCTTTCAGAGCCTCATGAACCACACATTCAATCCCTTTCTATTCCATTTTCTCCTATTCTTCTTTGATGACATCTTGGTCTACAAAAACAATTGGGTGGCATATGTGGTACATGTAAATCATTATGTGGAACAAGTGGATCAATACTTACAACTCCTCTATAACTACTAGATATTCCTCAAGCATTATAAATGTTCTTTTGGTTCTTCGGAAGTTGAATATTGTTAAAATTTTGGTATGATCATTTAACCATAGACAATGTCACATCATTGTCATCCAACCATAGGCATTCACTATGCCAACCCAAGCACATTAACCTTTTCTTAGATAGAATGATTCTAGCAAGTCCACAATAGAACCAACAGATAAACCCTAATCAGAAACACCATTGTTGCAGTAGAAACAAAATACGAATAGAATGTACCTATACTAATATAAGTTTACCTTTACCAACAAAAGTACACAAGAGATATACTGGAAAGACTAAGATTACACCATGGAAACTGTTGCACCGCCCTCTCCGGACTTGTGCCTCCTTTTGCTGCAACTGTAGCTATTGCAGTTACTCCTCCTCAAACGTGTGCCCTCCTTATATTGAGTGAGTGTGTGTGAGTTTAAAAATGAGATAAGACGTCACCTTATTTATATGTATTCTTATAGTGAACTTTTCCCAAAGGGTTGACCTATCTTTTCTAGCAAATATAATTTACTTTGACTTTTTGTGGAAGGGACGACTTGTCTTTCTAGGGTTTTCTATTTCTTTATTATTATTCTCCTTGGGATGACTTCTCTTCTAGAGTTTCCACACATATGTTTAATGGTTCTCTTACTTATGTAATATTCTATTCTAAGTACAAAGGTTACAGTTGGAGGTTAATACCTCCCGCAACTACCAAAGCATCAAAACTCCCTCTTAGCTAGGGAGGTATTAATTAACATGTTCTTCACGTAATGGTATCAAACACATCCATCCATATCACATGTAATGGGAAATACTCATATGGTCTTGCATACCATTCTACAGGTAGCATGACCACAACCACACAGGCTATCTCATGATCAAAAAAATCATGTCACAAGTAGCATGGCCAAACATGCCATCTCATGATCAAACAGATCATGTAACAAGTAACACCATCATAGACACACAGGCTTTGTCATAGTCACACACATAGACTATCTGATGTTCATGTCACAATCATTCATTTGGGGTCTCATCATCATTATGTGATTTATGTCATCATGGGGCTTCAACTCGCCAGCTCACATAGAATATGGCATCTATTTCATGAAAAACTAGTAACATGTGTACCATACTATTTCACTGGAGAAGAAATATCTCAATGTACCAGACTATTTCACTAGAGTAGCTATTTGTACCAGAATATTTCACTAGAGTACCAATATATCAACGTACCAGACTATTTCATTGGAGTACTAATATATCAGCGTACCAGACTATTTCACTGGAGTAGCTATGTGTACCAAACTATTTCACTGGATTAGCAATATCTCAGCGTACTAGACTATTTCATGAGAGTAGCTATGTGTGCCATACTATTTCACTAGAGTAGCAATATATCAACATACCATACTATTTCACTAGAGTAAATATGTGTACTAGGCTATTTCACTAGAGTAGAAATATTTTAGTGTACCAGACTATTTCACTGTAGTACATGTGTACCAAACTATTCCAATGGAGTAGAAAACTTGTCTACCAGACTGTGTCACTAGAGTAGTAGACATCCAACACACTAGGTTGGCCCTCTATTTGTCCCAAAGGCATGCCCTCAACGAAGTATCTATGTGAAGCCTCCAACCACACAAACTGGTTGGGCCTCCATAGCTAGGTAAACATTCTCTCCTCGAAGGATCTACATACACATCATCCTGAATGGTGCCACAATTAGTACCTAGGCATGAAAACCTATTGTCTACACTATACCATGTTTTTATCTAGATTCGGATCTGTAACTCATCACTCCCTCTTACTAGGGAAGTCCTTCTAGACCACACCAAGCTTCTCTCTGAAGTACACAAACTTCACTCTTGACAAAGGCTTGATCAACATGCCTGTTATCTTCTCATCTATAGTGACATACTAGAGCTTCATTGATCCCTTCTGCACCATATCTCTGATATAGTGATACATGGTGGTGTCCACTATCTCTAAAGAAGTATCACACAACAAATTCAGACTCGTCACCATCGAAGTAGGCATGGCCTTGCAATCCACCATCCCAAATATCTTCAAAATATCTATTGTATACTTTCCTTGATTAATGAAAGTCCCATCTGGTCTCTGTCATACCTCCAGACCTAAGAAATAATGCATCATACCTAGGTATTTCATCTCAAACTTTGTTGCAATATTTCTCTTTCACTCAGAGATGAGCTTCTTGTTCCCTATTAGAAACAGGTCATCCACATATAATAGTAATATCACTAGTTCACCATCCACAACCTTGTAGTAAAGTTCAGAAACTTCTTTACTCTTGGTAAATCACAAGTTCATCAGGAAAATATCTGATTTGGCATATCATGCCATGGGTGTCTGCTTAGGCCCATACAAATATTTCTTCAATTTGCATACATGAGACTCTTTCTCATGTATCTATGTACACTTCTTATGACTACTGGATCAAGTGTCTCATCATAATCTTCTCCCTCTTTCTAGTAGAATCTTTTGGCCACAAATCAGGATTTGTACATCTCTATGCTTCCATCAGTAGAATGTTTGATCTTGTATATCAATTTTGAAGTCACCATTGACTTCCCTTCTGGTCTGAAGGAAAAACTCCATATCCCAATCCTTTTGACCGGATTCCTCCTTTGTCACTAAAGCAAGGGAATATTCCTAGGAGGTCTCATATCTCCCTAAAGCCTATGAATCTTCGATAAACCCTCCTCAACTCATGGCACCTATCTGACAGTCTTGGAAGATGTCTCTCTCTCCCATCCTAATATGAGGAGGAATACTTTATGAATGAAATTCTTTAGGCTACTAACTCTCTCTGAGATCAAGCTCACTCTGAGTCTCCATGCTCCCTCTGAAGCTTGACTCCCTCTAATTCTATATAATCGTTGGAGCTATCTTTTCCCTTTGTATCTGATGATTTCCTCTGAAGTATCAGATGAATGGTCTTCGGGAGGATGCTCCTCCCTACTGGATCATGAGGTCTAACTCCCTCTGAACTATATCTCCTTCTGAACTGGTACTTGGTGTGGCCTCCTTCCTCACCACTGGTGGATCCATCTTCTCCTCATGATATGGATTATCAATTTTGTATGTCTTTGCATCCTGCAAAGTGTCATGGGGCCATGTTGGTCTTTTCTTGGTTACTGCAATGATTATGGGTAGAACCTTCTTGCTCTACTAACTCTTCCTAATGATATGAAGAGTGATCAAATTCACTAGAGGGATTTGTTCAGTCATCGTTGGAGAATTTGTATCCTTACAATCAATGTCCATATGAGATACTATGTATTTCAAAAAAGTACCCGTCTTCGTCATCTTTTTCTTCGGTACATGGATGTATGCGGTCGAGTATACGACTTCTTATCTAGGTAGTCTGCTTCATGTCTCAAACTAGAGACCATTTAATATGTTGCCTCTTGTAATCGTCACTATAGATTCCCTCGGACTTATCACCTGTGACCTGCCTGGAACAAGACCAACAACAATGGAAAACAAGAGACAAGAATAATACTCTTATATTAATAACAAAAACAATAACGAGAACAATGGTCACAATAGCTCCTTCTCAGAGATATCACTTGTGACCTTCCTAGAACAAGAAAAACAAGAGAAAAAGTGTTTCCAGTATAATATCATTTTCATAAGAACATGTCTATGTTAACAAGAATAAAAGACAATTTCATGGTAATCAACATATCATTACCAAAGTGACCTTCCTGGAAGCAAAACAAGAAGTATGTCCTAGAGGAGATGTTAGTTCATCTTGCAAACAAGTACAATAATCATTTATATCAATAGTACTCACATGTTACCAAGTATTCATTGTATCTAGTAGTAATAGAACCTTTCAAGGATTGATGTCACAACTATAGTGTTTACTTGTAATGCAACAATTATCAAAATTGATATGTGCAAATTGGAAACTTATCAATTTAATCAATCAAACCTAGAACCTGGAGTCTTATCTTCAAGAATGAGTGTTGGTTCTTTTCTTTTGAGTCTCCTTCACTCAAGATGACAAGTATTCTCTCCAACTTATCCCTTGTACTAAGACAATATGCTTTCTTGACAGAAATCTGAGTCAGGGAATATAATGCAAGTAAACTCTAAAATCTCAACCTTAATCAATCTAATACTTTGACTAGAGTCAGATTATAACTTTAAATTTGACCAAAGTTTAGTATGATAATCATAACTTCAATAGATCAAAATATAACTAGATTTTCATAAGATCAAAATAATCCCATAACAATTAGAGGCATATCAAAATAGTCTAACCTAGAGTGTGTTGTTCCTATGAATGTGTTGGATATGAGATCCCTCTGGATCTACAATTATTTCTTCGACAAAAGATCCCTTCTCCTGCAAACACCCTTAAGATAAGGATACAATTTAAACACATACAAGTACATACCTTCAGCAGGAGTGGAAAACAACGACAGGCAGTGAAAAATCCTAAAATTTCAAGGTTCTCCAACTTGCAATCTGAAGGTATATGGAGATCTGCTAGGGTAAGGTGCACTAGGACAACCAAAAATTAGGCCCAACATTTCATAGAAACTTCACTAGTATAGAGGAATTGCAACTGGTACTACAACTGGTACTACAACTGGTGCTACAACTGGCAATGCAACTGGTGTTGCAATGGGAACTGCAGTTGGCAATAAGGAACTGGCACAAAGCAACTGGAATGAAGCAACTGGAATGAAGAAACTGGCACAAAGGAACCGACATGAAGCAACTGGCACAAAGAAACTAGTACTGCAACTGCAATTGGCACTGTCGGCCTAGGGTTTTATGAGGAAACCCTAATTTTTAATTTCAAAATTTTACAGATCTGATCCGGGGGAAAGGCAAGCCCTACTTAGGAAACCTTCTTTATGGGTTCAGTAAGTGCCCAATGAGATTGAAAATGGGGGAAACTGAGGATCTTCCTTCTAGTGGTTAGACTATTACGAATGAAACCAGCTCTGACACCATGTTAAAATTTTGGTATGCTCATTTAACCATTGACAATGTCACATCATTGTCACCTAACCATAGGCATTAACTATGCCACCCCCGATAACACTAACCTTTCTTAGATAGAATGATTCTGGAAATTCCACGCTAGAACCAACAGATAAACCCTAACCAGAAACACCATTGTTGTAGCAGCAAAAAAATACCAAGAGAACATACCTGCACTAATAGAAGCATACCTTTACCAAGAGAAGCACACAAGAGAGATACCAGAAAGACTGATATTACACAACGTCAATTGTTGCACCACCCTCTCTAGACTTGGGCCTCCTTTTGTTGCAACTACAACTAGTGCGGCTACTTATCCTCAAACGTGTGCCCTCCTTCTACTGAGTGAGTGTGTGTGTGTACAAATGAGCTAAGGCGTCACCTTATTTATTCTTATTCTTCCAGTGAACTTTTCCCATAGGGTCGACTCCTCTTTTATGGAAAATATAATTTAGTTTGACTTTTTCTAGCAGGGTCGACTTCTCTTTCTAGATTTTCTATTTCTTTATTATTATTATCCTTGGGCCGACTTCTCTTCTAGGGTTTCCACACATCTATTTAATGGTCCTCTTACTTCTGAAATATTCTATTCTATGTACAAAAGTTACACTTGGAGGTTAATACCTCTCGCAACTACCAAAACATCAAAAACTATTTGGGACACATTGTTAATGGGGAGGGTGTGCATGTTGATCATAAAAAAATTAAGGTGATGAAAGATTGGCCTCATCCTAAGACCCTTAAAATTTTGCATGGACTTCTTGGCCTCACAAGTTCCTACTAGAATTTTGTCCACCCACCACCACCCTTCCCAAAAATATTCCTTTAGTTGGAATAAGGAAGCTAAAATGAATTTTCAGAATTTAAAACATGTTATGTGTACCACACCAATCCTCACCCTACCTTATTTCAATAAGGATTTTTTTTTGGAATGTGATGCATTGGGAAAATAAATTGAGATTGTGTTAATGCAAGAGGGACACCCACTCACCTTCATCAGTAAGAAATTATGTGATAGAAACTTGGGAAAATCCACCTGTGAGAAGGAAATCTTGGTTATTCTTTGTGGAGTTGATATGTGGCGTCCTTACTCAATGGGGTATCATTTACATATTAAAATAGACCATAACATATTGAAATGTTTCCTAGAACATAGGTTGTTCTCCCTAGAGCAACAAAATTGGGTCAAAAAAATGTTAGTCTATTAGACTGATTATCTACGATAAGAGAAATGAAAATGTGGTGGTTGATTCTCTCTACAAAGTATGATGAGGAAGTATCCATATTTTTTGTATCCTTCCTAGTGCATAATTGATTGCAGCTGGTACATCAATAATCTCTAGAGGATTTCAATATCATGCACATAATCCACCAGCTACAGGTCGACCCATAGGCACACCTAATTTACACTTGGTAGAATGATGAGATCCACTATAAAGGCCATATTTTTTTGGTTAAGGATTCCTCATTTAAATCCAAATTGTTATCTAAATTGCACTCCTCTCCCATAGTGGGTCATTCTAGTTTTCATAAAACTTATGACAATATTAAGCATTCATTGTTTTTGGGAAAAATGAAGAAGGACATGCAAACCTTTGTGGAAGAATGTGAGACTTGCCAATGGAACAAAAGGGAAATAGTAAAGCATCTAGGAATATTATAACCCTTACCCATTATTTCAATAGTGTGGGCTATAATTTCTATGGATTTCATTGTGGGGTTACCAAAATATGATAATAATGTTGGACAACTGAGAGGGGGGGGTGAATCAGTTGTTACTGTGCTTAAACAATTATGCTTCTTTTAAACTCTTTGCAGAAACACTGAGGGACAATCACAATAGTGCAGGGAAGTAAACAATAGCATATTCAGCATCAGTCACA
>ML801733.1:67694-79782 GCA_009831015.1 Picea engelmannii | reverse complement strand
TTTTCTCTAGCACCCACTAGAAGGAAGCACCAACTCCCTGGTTTCTCTAGCACCAACTAGAAGGAAGCACCAACTCCCTAGTTTCTCTAGCACCAACTAGAAGGAAGCACCAACTCCCTGGTTTCTCTAGCACCAACTAGAAGAAAGCACCAACTCCCTGAGTTTATCTAGCACCAACTAGAAGGAAGCACCAACTCCTTGAGTGTTTCCAGCACCAGTTGGATGGAAGCACCAACTTCCAATCATACAGGCACCAACTTGTATAACAGAGAACAAGAGTTCTCCCTTACACCACCCTGCCACCCTGGTTTCTCTGGCTGCAACCAGATGGAAGATACAACTCCCTGTGTTCAAACACTCACTTGAACCTATGAGGACAACAGTCCTCCCTAGCACCTCCCTTCCACCCTGAAATATTAATCTTTGCTACTGAAACTTATTAAAGTGATATGATGTTCAACAATGGCTTACCAGACTCATCACTATTTTGCTGCAGTCCATTGCTCTGTCTGCCTCATTGCCTTTCTACACACATGACTTGCGCTATCTGTTCTTCTACTTTTTATGCTCTATGCGCCATGTCTATTCACTGCACAGATCCTCTTCTGTTCAATTCAGCTGCTGCACTCTCCTCCTTCTTCACACATGAGTCACCTTCAACAACAACAACCACAACAAACTCCAACAACAATCGTAACCCATCTCTTCTTTGTGTCGTGTATATATAGCTTTCGTGCATCTTGTGCATGCAATGTGCGCAATACCTCTACATACTCACACTGCATCGATATCCTCCACCTCTCGAGTGCTCTGCCTGATCATCATGGTAACTCTTCAGCTTCTCTGACGGTTTTCCAATGTGTTCAGCATCACTGGGTGTTATGCTGAGATTCCTCAGCCTCTCTGGTAGTTGAGACAATTTGTCTTCTCTAGCGATCAAACAGAGGTCTCTTCGAATTCTCTAGCAGACATCATCATTGGTTTCTGGAAATTTCACTATGTCGTGCATCAGTAGCCCTCTGATCTTGTTCAAATTCATGTGCACCGTTGGATATGCAGCGAGCAAATCTGGACGGCTAGAATCTGTGCTCCCAGATCTATGGTCGGGATTGGATTCTGGATCCCCCCTGCCATTCTATCTTTAAGCGGAGGGGGGGGTCTGAAATTGGGTGCACATATCTCGAGCGGCCAGCATTAAAGCACCTAGATCAATGACGCTCAAGCGATTCCGAACCCCCTTTTCCATTCTGCCTTTAATTAAGGGGGGGGGGTTCCGGAATGGTGGGGTATCGAGGAAGAGCCCCATTCCTGTTGTGTCACCTTATGTATCATTCTCCTCCCCACCTGTTGTCTTTTCTCCACCTGACCGTGCGCCTAGGCTCGTTCCCTTTAGACCCTCCTTGTCCTCTGACATCTGTCCATCTCCCAATTACCGAAACTCTGAAGTGGTGTAAATCTGTTGACGTCACACATGGATTGACACGTGTTGAATACTGCCACGTGTCACTCTGATTCGTGACTTACATGTGCCTGAAATGTTGAATCAGTCTGACACGTGTCATTACCTGGTTGTGCCACGTGTTCCTAGCTGACGTGGTATGCTGACGTGAGTCGGATCGACGGTCCAGATCACATCTTGATCTGATGGCTACAATTAAATCGCAATATCACATATTGCGATTTCAGGATTCCTGTGGTTATTATTCTTTGACCTCTTCAACTCTCGATCCGCAAAACTACGAAATGTACTAAGATCAACGATCCAGATCAGACCTTGATTCAATGGTCGCGATTAAATCGCGATTTTGCAATTCTTGTTGCATTGTTTCTTTTCCCTCTCCATGTCGCGATTCGCGAAACTCCGATATGGAGTTGGATCAATGGTCCAGATCTGATCTTGATTCAACGGCTGCGATTAAGTCACGATTTCGCATATTGCGAAATCGGGATTTCTATGGATGATATTACTTGACAACTCCAACTCTCGATCCCCGAAACTTCGACATGGACTGGAATCAACAGTGCAGATTCAACCTTAATTTGACGACAGAGATTATATCACGATTTCAGATATCGCGATTTCGAGAGGTTAGGGAACATCGTTCCTTTAACTCTCCAGTCAACAAACTGACGATCTATCCCCACGTGTCCTGCCTGAAGATGGACGGTCCTCCTTCTTTCAGAATTTTGTGAGTCCTCTACTCCTTGCACTTTAAAGAATGTGCAGGTTCTCCTCGATCCAATGGTAGTCGGATCTTGCGCTCGGATCTAACGCCCGAGATCTATCCTCCATATTTGTGCGCTCCTCTTGTCTACATTGAGATCTGACGGTCATCAGGAATTCGGGATGGGATCCAACAATCACCGATGCTTATCCTCCAAGCTTACACATACTTCTTACTTCGAAGAATTTCTAAGTGTCAAAGGCCTCGACCTTTGATCCGCCTGTGATCCCAAGTACGCTATCTCCCTTGAGCTTTAGTCATGAGTTAACCTCATCTCTGGTGCACACCTATGCACTTCATTCGACTCTGCGCTAATTCCTCTTGAGCTTACGTTGTTCCTATTTGTCCATCGATGCATACTCTGATCCTGCCATCTTCACTGTCATACTTGCCATCAATGACAAACATATGCTACCTGTTAAACATTTGCCAACAATCTCACCCTTTGGCATTGATGGAAAATAAGGCACCCAAATTCTTTTCTCCCCCTTTGACATCAATGTCAAAGAAGAGACATGCTCCCCCTGAGCTATTGCAGTAATTTTAGGAGGCATTAGATATTCAAACAATGCAAACTCCCCCTGACGGGATGGACTCTCTCATTTGAGGCATGTGGAATATTTGTATCTAAACCAGATTTCTTTTTGATTCTTGGACCTGTTCATCTTCAGCTTTCGTTGTATTCTCTATGGAAGACTCAAAAATTCCCACCTCTCTTACTAGGACTCCTTCATCAACCTTTTCCTCTCATGAGTAGATGACTCCCCCTGTCACTGTTATCTCTCTGCTTCTGACTATATTTTCCTCCTTTGTTTCTAAATGGTTAGATTTCCCTGATAAGGTATTTCCTCTTGTTATATTTAAAGGATGTCATGTGAAACATTTTGTAAAACAAAATGTTGTTGTTGAAGAGTTGTTGTCCTATTGACATACTGTGTATTTGTAGCTCGTACTTCTCAAACAACCCTTGGATCTCCTTATTGATTCTCATCGATATCTATCACTGCAATTTTAATTTTTCTTTCATGATGCATACCATCCAAGGCTTTTATAACCATATTCAATCATAAGAAAAAGATGCTACAACCACTCTCATACCTGTTTTTCTTTTTCACAGACAGAGGACCTGTATCAGGTTTCTTAGGAGTATTGATTTCTTCCTTGTTCTATCCAATACTAGATTTGTCATTTGGTGATCTCTGGCTATCCAAGATCTTATCCAGGGTCATGGAGTTGTTTAGGAACTTGCTTTGGGTGTTTTCCTTCTCAACCTTCAAGACTTCTACCTCCATCTTATGACATGGATCTTCTCCTACTTCATCCATGGGGAAAATTCTAACTGAACATGCTTTTATTGTATCTGAATCTTCTTCTTTACTTGCAGGGGAGGATTCAATTTCAACATCATTAATTGTCCCTATGCCTTTATTCACCACTTGTCCTAAGTTTACATTTACCTTACATTCTTTGGACGTGAATACCTCTTCACTGCCTCTGTCACATTTTTTACTTGTACTGAGCAAATTATGTTTCAAATCATCCACAAGCAGAACGTGATGGGCATCTCCTTTTTCATTACTCAAACTCATCATCCCTCTATCCTTGATTTTGCCTGGTTCATCATTTTAAAGGATCACATTTCCTATTTTTCTTTTACTTATGGACAATAGCTTATCCTTGCCTCCAGTCACGTGCTTGGAACATCCACTGTCTATATTTCCAGAGGCCTTTTGTTTTTGAGTTGAAAGTTCTTGACCACATTTTTCACTATCTTTCCTCTTCCATGTGCTGGTCTTTCTATCTAAGAAATTTATCCTTGGATCTGCTTTGTAATTCTTGAGTTGGCAGTTTGCATATTTGTGGCCAAAGTTGTGACAGTTATAGCATTCAATCTCATTGTTCAATAGGTCAAAGTTGTTGTTGCAGGGTTGTCTACTCATTGAATGTTTATTAATACTTGACCTCCTCAGTTGCATGTCTCTAGACTTAATTTGGCAATTTGCAACATGTGATGGTTTGTTACTTTGTTGTATCATTCTTTGTTGTGGGAGAAATTTATTCCTTGGAAATCTTAATTGCTCACGTCTAATTCTTAAGGAACAATTTACAGCTTTGTGACCAAAGTTAGAACAGTAGAAACAATATCCATAGAAAAATTCTTTGTACCTAGAAAATGGTTGCCTTCTTTGATCAAATCGATTTCTTTCATGTTGATGATGTCTTTGAGCAGGGAATGAATTATTTCTTTGTTCTACATATTCAGTCCTGGCACTTTTTCCTTTACTTGTCCTGGGAGGCTGGTTGTCTTCCTTTGTTTTTGCAGGTTTGTTGTTGTCATTGGTTGTCGATTTGACATGAACACTAGCTTTGACAAACTTGATGGGTTCTTTGTTTCTTGGCTGACCACTACTTGATCCCTCTTCAAAAACCAAACCATTTTTCATCTTTGGATTCCTTTGCTGATTCAGAATGGTGGCTAATCCTTCTGAGGCTTTGATACTAGACAGATTCTGATGATACAAGGTTTGAAACTTCTCCATCTCTTTCCTAGTTTTCACTACTTCTTCTTCCAGGGCTTCAGATCTTCCCCTCTCTTCTGATAGTTGATGTTTTAGAATATCCTCGATTTTCCTTGCCTCTTCTAATTCCACTTTCAGCAGGGCAAAGTCTTCATCAGGCTGTTTACTGTCTTTCTCAAACTGTATCAGCAATTGTTTTTTCTTTCTATTCTTAATTCTGAGTCTGTCAATCTCTTCTAGTGCACTGATCAGTTCTCCTTCCATATCAACCACAGCTTCTTCATCATTCTCATCACTGACTGTGCTTTCATTATCATAATCCTCTTTGGCCATAAGCATGAAGTCATTTACTTTATCTTCACATGAAGAATCACTATCGGTGTCTTCTGAGGAGTCATCATTGTTTACACATAAACTCTTCTTCTTATCAAATCTTCTTGATTTGTGCTTCTCTTCTTCTTCAAAGTTTTGATCGTGTTTCTTGTGTGGAAATTTATTTGAAAAATGACCTATCTTACCACAGATGAAAAATTTGAAGGGCATCTTACTTTGGTACTTGCATGATCCTTTCTTTAATCTTCTCACGAATTTTTCTTCAATTTCATCAGGCTCACAATCCTCATTTTTATCTTCTTTAAATGATGCTTCTCTAGAGGTGGTTTTATCTGTAACTATCCTCATTTCATATGCAGTCAACATTCCTAAAAGTTGATCAAAAGACAAAGTCTTTATATCATTAATTTCTTCTATAGCTGAGACCTTTGGGTTGAACCTATCAGACAGAGATCTCAAAATTTTCTGAACTAAAGAGGGTTCCTCAATTTCTTCACCAAGTGCTTTCATTGCATTTACTAGTTCTTCAACTCTCAGAAAATACTTCCCAATGGTTTCATCTTCTTTTGTCTGTAGCTTTTAAAACTGTACTATATAGGTTTGAAGCTTGGCATCTTTCACCTTCTCATTACCTTCATAACTATTAATGAGTTTGTCCCACATTTCCTTAGCAGTTTGAAGATGCATCACCTTCACAAACTCAGCTTTTGCAAGTCCATTCAAGATAGCATTCATTCCCTTAGAATTAAAGATAAATTCTAACTTATCATCTTTGGAAGCTAGCACAACAGGATTTATGTATCCATTCTCTACTACATCCCAGACATCAGCTCCTAAGGCCATTAGGTATGTTCTCATCCTAACCTTCCAGAAGGAAAAATTCTTTCCATCAAATTATGGAGGCCTAGTGACTGAAGTCCCCTCATGGCTTGTCATGTTTAAGCTCTAGGATCTACCCTTAGATAGAAGGGGCCAGCTCTGATACCAATTGTTGGACAACTGAGAGGGGGGGTGAATCAGTTGTTACTGTGCTTAAACAATTATGCTTCTTTTAAACTCTTTGCAGAAACACTGAGGGACAATCACAATAGTGTAGGGAAGTAAACAATAGAATATTCAGCATCATTCACACACATGTGATACACAGAGACAGATATTTCCTGAGGAAACCCATAAAGGGTAAAAACCTCTTTTTCTTTATATGATAAGTAATAGTTACATTCTTTACATTATCATACATATGAGCACCAACTCATAATGAGACTACAACCTCTGTTTTGCAAGCTCCTACTTGTTGAGAGCACCAACTCTCTGTTTTCTCTAGCACCCACTAGAAGGAAGCACCAACTCCCTCGTTTCTCTAGCACCAACTAGAAGGAAGCACCAACCCCCTGGTTTCTCTAGCACCAACTAGAAGGAAGCATCAACTCCCTGGTTTCTCTAGCACCAACTCCCTGAGTTTCTCTAGCACCAACTCCCTGATTGTTTCCAACACCAGCTGGATGGAAGCACCAACTTCCAATCATACAGACACCAACCTATATAATAGAGAACAAGAGTTCTCCCTTGCACCACCCTGCCACCCTGGTTTCTCTGGCTGCAACCAGATGGAAGCTACAACTCCCTGTGTTCAAGCACCCATTTGAACCTATGAGGACAACAGTCCTCCCTAGCACCTCCCTTCCACCCTGAAATATTAATCTTTGCTACTGAAACTTATTACAGTGATATGATGTTCAACAATGGCTTACCAGACTCATCATTGTTCTGTTGCAGTTCGTTGCTCTGTCTGCCTCATTGCCTTTCTACACACATGACTTGCGCTATCTGTTCTTCTTCTTTTTATGCTCTGTGTGCCATGTCCATTCACTACACAGATCCTCTTCTGTTCAATTCAGTTGTTGCACTCTCCTCCTTCTTCACACATGAGTCACCTTCAACAACAACAACCACAGCAAACTCCAACAACAACCGTAAACCTTCTCTTCTCTGTGCCGTGTATATATAGTTTTTGTGCATCTTGTGCATGAAATGTGCACAATACATCTGCATACTCACACCGCGCCGATATCCTCCACCTCTCGAGTGCTCTGCCTGACCATCATGGTAACTCTTCAGCTTCTCTGGCAGTTTTCCCACGCATTCAGCATCACTGGGTGTTATGCTGAGATTCCTCAGCCTCTCTGGCATTTGAGACTCTTTGTCTTCTCTGGTGATCACACAGAGGTCTCTTTGAATTCTCTAGCAGATGTCATAAATGGTTTCTGGAAGTTTCACTGCGTCGTGCATCAGTAGCCCTCCGATCTTGTTCAAATTCATCTACACCGTTGGATATGCAGCGAGCAAATCTGGACGGCCAGAATCTGTGATCCCTGATCTACAGTTGGGATTAGACTCTGGAGCCCCCCTACCATTCTATATTTAAGTGGAGGGAGGGGTGTCCGGAATTGGGCGCACATCTCTCGAGCGGCCAGGATTAAAGCACCTAGATCAATGACGCTCAAGCGATTCCGGACCCCCTTTGCCATTCTGCCTTTAATTAAAGGGGGGGTCTGGAATGGTGGGGTATTGAGGAAGGGCCCCATTCCTGTCATGTCACCTTATGTATCGTTCTCCTCCCCACCTATCATTTGTTCTCCACCTGACCGTCCGCCAAGGCTCGTTCCCTTTAGCCCCTCCTTGTCCTCCAACATCTGTACATCTCCCAATTATCAAAACTCAGAAGTGGTGTAAATCTGTTGACGTCACACGTGGATTGACACGTGTTGAATACTACCACGTGTCACTCTGATTTGTGACTTACATGTGCCTGAAATGTTGAATCAGTTTGACACTTGTCATTACCTAGTTGTGCCACATGTTCCTAGCTGACATGGTATGCTGACGTGAGTCGGATCGACGGTCCAGATCACATCTTGATCTGACGACTGCGATTAAATCGCAATATCACATATCGTGATATTGGGATTCCTGTGGTTATTATTCTTTGACCTCTTCAACTCTCGATCCGCGAAACTCTAAAATGTACTGAGATCAACGGTCCAGATAAGACCTTGATTCAATGGCTGTGATTAAATCGTGATTTTGCAATTCTTGTTTCATTGTTTCTTTTCCCTCTCCATGTCGCGATTCGCGAAACTCCAATATGGAGTTGGATCAATGGTCCAGATCTAATCTTGATTCAACGGCTGCGATTAAGTCGTGATTTCACATATTGCGAAATCGAGATTTCTGCGGATGATATTACTTGACATATCCAACTCTCGATCCCCGAAACTCCGACATGGACTGGAATCAACAATCCAGATTCAACCTTAATTTGATGACTGAGATTATATCGCGATTTCGAGAGGTTAGGGAACATCATTCCTTTGACTCTCCAGTGAGCGAACTGACGATCTATCCCCACGTGTCCTGCCTGAAGATGGACGGTCCTCCTTCTTTCGGGATTTTGTGAGCCCTCTACTCCTTGCACTTTAAAGAATGTGCAGGTTCTCCTCGATCCAATGGTGGTCAGACCATGTGCTTGGATATAATGCCCGAGATCTATCCTCCATATCTGTGCGCTCCTCTTGTCTACATTGAGTTCTGACGGTCATCTGGAATTCGGGATGGGATCCAACGATCACCGACGCTTCTCCTCCAAGCTTACACATCCTTCTTACTTGGAAGAATTTCTAAGTGTTAAAGGCCTCAACCTTTGATCCGCCTGTGATCCTAAGTACGCTATCTCCCTTGAGCTTTAGTCATGAGTTAACCTCATCCCTGGTGCACACCTACACACTGCATTTGACTTTGTTCTAATTCCTCTTGAGCTTATGTTGTTCATGTTTGTCCATCGATGCACACTCTGATCCTGCCATATTCACTGTTGTACTTGCCATCAATGAAAAGAATACACTACCTGTTAAACATTTGCCAACAATCTCCCCCTTTGGCATTGATGAAAACTAAGGCACCCGAATTATTTTCTCCCCCTTTGACATCAATTTCAAAGAAAAGACATGCTCCCCCTGAGCTATTGCAGTAATTTTAGGAGGCATTAGATATTCATACAATGCAAACTCCCCCTGACGGGATGGACTCTCTCATTTGAGGCCTGTGGAATATTTGTATCTAAACCAGAGCTCTTTATGATTCTTGGACCTGTTCATCTTCAACTTCCGTTGTATCCTCTGTGGAAGACTCAAAAATTCCCACCTCTCTTACTAGGACTCCTTCATCAACCTTTTCTTCTCATGAATAGATGACTCCCCCTGTCACTGTTATCTCTCTGCTTCTGACTATATTTTCCTCCTTTGTTTCTAAATGGTTAGATTTCCCTGACAAGGTATTTCCTCTTGTTATATTTACAGGATGTCATGTGAAACATTTTGTAAAACAAAATGTTGTTGTTGAAGAGTTGTTGTCCCATTGACATACTGTGTATTTGTAGCTCGTACTTTTCAAACAACCCTTGGATCTCCTTATTGATTCTCATCGATCTCTATCACTGCAATTTTCATTTTTCTTTCATGATGCATACCATCCAAGGCTTTTATAACCATATTCAATCATAAGAAAAAGATGTTACAACCACTCTCATACCTGCTTTTCTTTTTCACAGACAGAGGACCTGTATTAGGTTTCTTAGGAGTACTGATTTCTTCCTTGTTCTATCCAATACCAGATTTGTCATTTGGTGATCTCTGGCATCCAAGATCTTATCCAGGGTCATGGAGTTGTTTAGGAACTTGCTTTGGGTGTTTTTCTTCTCAATCTTCAAGACTTCTACCTCTAGATTATGACATGGCTCTTCTCCTACTTCATCCATGGGGCAAATGCTAACTGAACATGCTTTTATTGTATCTAAATCTTCTTCTTTACTTGCAGGGGAGGATTCAATTTCAACATCATTAATTGTCCCTATGCCTTTATTCACCACTTGTCCTGAGTTTACATTTACCTTACATTCTTTGGACATGAATACCTCTTCACTGCCTCTGTCACATTTTTGACTTGTACTGAGAAAATTATGTTTCAAATCATCCACAAGCAGAACATACTGGGCATCTCCTTTGTCATTACTCAAACTCATCATCCCTCTATCCTTGATTTTGCCTGGTTCATCATTTTAAATGATCACATTTCCTGTTTTTCTTTTACTTATGGATAATAGCTTATCCTTGTCTCCAGTCACGTGCTTGGAACATCCACTGTCTATATTTCCAGAGGCCTTTTGTTTTTGAGTTGAAAGTGCTTGACCACATTTTTCACTATCTTTCCTCTTCAATGTGCTGGTCTTTCTATCTAAGAACTTTATCCTTGGATCTGCTTTGTAATTCTTGAGATGCAAGTTTGCAGCTTTGTGGCCAAAGTTGTGACAGGTATAGCATTCAATATCATTGTTCAATAGGTCAAAGTTGTTGTTGCAGGGTTGTCTACTCATTGAATGTTTATTAATCCTTGACCTCCTCAGTTGCATGTCTCTAGACTTAATTTGGAAATTTGGAACATGTGATGGTTTGTTACTTTGTTGTATCATTCTTTGTTGTGGAAGAAATTTATTCCTTGGAAATATTAATTTCTCGCGTCTAATTCTTAAGGAACAATTTACAGCTTTGTGGCCAAAGTTAGAATAGTAGAAACAATATCCATAGAAAAATTCTTTGTACCTGGAAAATGTTTGTCTTCTTTGAGAAAATCGATTTCTTTCATGTTGATGATGTCTTTGAGTAGGGAATGCATTATTTCTCTGTTCTACAGATTCAGTCCTGACACTTTTTCCTTTACTTGTCGTGGGCGGCTGGTTGTCTTCTTTTGTTTCTGCAGGTTTGTTGTTGTCATTGGTTGTCGATTTGACATGAACACTAGCTTTGACAAACTTGATGGGTTCTTTGTTTCTTGGCTGACCATTACTTGATCCCTCTTCAAAACCCAAACCATTTTTCAACTTTGGATTCCTTTGTTGATTTAGAATGGTGGCTAATCCTTCTGAGGCTTTGATACTAGACAAATTCTGATGATACAAGGTTTGAAACTTCTCCATCTCTTTCCTAGTTTTCACTACTTCTTCTTCCAGGACTTCAGATCTTCCCCTCTCTTCTGATAGCTGATGTTTCAGAATATCCTCGATTTTACTTGCCTCTTCTAATTCCACTTTCAGCAGGGCAAAGTCTTCATCAGGTTGTTTACTGTCTTTCTCAAACTGTATCAGCAATTGTTTTTGCTTTCTATTCTTAATTCTGAGTCTATCAATCTCTTCTAGTGCACTGATCAGTTCTCCTTCCATATCAACCACAGCTTCTTCATCATTCTCATCACTGACTGTGATTTCATTATCATAATCCTCTTTGGCCATAAGCATGAAGTCATTTACTTTATCTTCACATGAAGAATCACTATCGGTGTCTTCTGAGGAGTCATCATTGTTTACACATAAACTCTTCTTCTTATCAAATCTTCTTGATTTGTGCTTCTCTTCTTCTTCAGAGTTTTGATCGTGTTTCTTGTGTGGACATTTATTTTCAAAATGACCTATCTTACCACAGTTGAAACATTTGAAGGGTAGCTTACCTTTGTACTTGCCTGAACCTTTCTTTAATCTTCTCACGAATTTTTCTTCAATTTCATCAGGCTCACAATCCCCATTCTTATCTACTTTAAATGATGCTTCTCTAGAGGTGGTTTTATCTGTAACTATCCTCATTTCATATGAAGTCAACGTTCCTAGAAGTTGATCAAAAGACAAAGTCTTTATATCATTAAGTTCTTCTATAGCTAAGACCTTTGGGTTGAACCTATCTGGTAGAGATCTCAAAATTTTTTGAACTAAAGAGGGTTCCTCAATTTCTTCACCAAGTGCTTTCATTGCATTTACTAGTTTTAAAACTCTCAGAAAATACTTCCCAATGGTTTCATCTTCTTTCATCTGTAGCTTTTCAAACTGTACTCTATAGGTTTGAAGCTTGGCATCTTTCACCTTCTCATTACCTTCATAACTGTTAATGAGTTTGTCCCACATTTCCTTAG
>ML801733.1:36480-53470 GCA_009831015.1 Picea engelmannii | reverse complement strand
TTAACTCACTTAACTACACTTACAATTCTGTTACAATTCCAAATCACTCAGTTATGAATGAGATAATAGATTAATATTTATTGTCTAATTTAATTAAGGGAAAACTAAATTAGACACATGTTTCTTGTTGACATTTCAACAACGTTGCCAATGGTCAGAAATAAAAAAAAATACAATATGGGCCATTCAGAGAAATCATGGAACACGGACCATATATTTTTAGGATATTGCAGCAGAAGGCACCTCTCACTTCAAAACTTATTCAAGGTTGATCAGCAATCGACAATTGAATTCATTCTAAAGGTTTTCAATCTCTTCCCTGGATTTGTAGATCAGGAAAAAAATGACTCTCTAATGGAGGAAGTCACAAAGGATGAGTTCAAAAAGACTCTCCACAATTTTCAAAAGGATAAATGCTCAGGGTCAGATGGTTTTCTAGTAGAATTCTACATTGGCACTTTCAGTATCATTGGTGATGACCTTCTCAAAACCATAGAATACTCTTGCTCCATAGGATAGATCTTATCCTCCTTCAATTCTACTTTCATTTCTCTCATTCTGAATTCAGAAAACCCTCAAGCCTTTGATCATTTTTGTCTTATCTCCCTCTGCAATAGCATATATAAAATCATCACAAAAATCATAGCAGTATGTTTAAAGTATATTCTCGCAGAGAATATTTCCAAAGAGAAATTCGGATTTTTCAGAGGAAGATAAATTCACCAAGCCATAGGGATAGCCTAGGAAGGCTTATACTCAATACATTTAAGAAGGAAAAAGGCTATCACCTACAAATTCGACCTTGTAAAAGATTTTGATTGCGTCAGTTGGCTCTACATCAGACTACTTCTCATACATCTAGGTTTCTCACACTCCTTTGTTATATGGATTATCAGTTGCATCTCTACCACAACTTTTGCAATCCTCATAAATGGATCAACATATCCATTCTTCAAAGTAGAAAGAGGGCTCATGCAAGGTTTCCCTCTCACCCCTCTGCTCTTTCTCTTGGTGGCTGAATCTTTAATCTATCGTATCTCATATGTATTCACACAAGGGCACTTCAAAGGAATTCAAATATCCCCATATTTCTCCCTCACTCATCTACTCTTTGTATATGACATCCTCATTTTCTACGAAAAAAGGAAATTATTCTTAGACAATTTAAAGGATATCCTCCACACTTTCTGCCTATCAAATGGAATGAAAATAAATCAGGAAAAATCCCCATTGATGGATTTGGGACTAAATGACCAAGAATCACTTTTGTTTTCTTCTCTCTTTGGATTTCAAATCAAAATTCCAATAGAGGGCCTCAACTATTTGGGCTTCACTCTCAAGAAAATTGGATACAGGAAAACAGATTCGGCATGGTTGTTGACCAAAGTAGAAAATAGAAATATCTCTTGGTGTAACAGATGATTGATCTCCTCAAATCGATCATTGAAATGATACTAGTTTATTGGAATTCCCTCGCATGGGTGCCAAAAGGAGTACTACATAAAATAAATCAATTGGCCACCCACTTCCTCGACGGGAAAAGAACATTACATGCCCATAGTCCTGGATTCAAAGAAAATCATCTCAAAGCCAAAGTTCAATGGAGGATGGGGACTCAAAGACATTTTGTCTTCTGCAAAATAATTGGTAGCTAATAAATCTTGGAGTATGTTAGATGGATATGGACTCTGTCACAGAATAATAAAGGAAAAATACATCCCTCATAGGTCACTTCTGAAATGGATTCAATCCCTAAATAAATCCTCACTGAATGGAACAATCATATGGAAATCCATCATTAACTCTTTTTATATACTTGGATATTGGTTAATCTGGAAGATTGGAAATGGTTTGAAATTTTTTATTGGGAAAGACTCGTGGATTGGTTGTGTAAATAATCATATCCTTCTAGAGGAGCTCATCAACTTTCTATAAAAAAGAGGCTTCTATTATTTAAATAAAGTGGGGCACGGAGATTATATTACAGGAAATACAAGATGGTTTTCCAGAGAGGATCTAAACTTAGAATCCCACCTGATTCTAGCATGGAAACAATACATCAACTCTTCAAAAAATTCCTTTTCCAAGTTCTCTGAGCAGGAATATCAACTTATTTGGTATTTCATCCCTATTAGGAAATCTCTCCCAAACTTGGATATGTTTCTCAACTCCAAGAAGCTAAAAATCACACCCCCCCCCTTGGTGGGGAAAATCCCTCTGGAAACTACATTGTCCTCCAAAATCGAAACTCTTCATGTTGCTTCTCCTTCAGAAAAAGGCCCCAACTTGGAAAAATATTCATAAGCGCTCCTTCACAGGCCCAAGAAAATGTGCGCTATGAAAATCAAAATAAGAAATTATCCCTCATCTTTTCCTACAGTGACCTTTCACAAAATTAGTTTGGAGAGATGTCAATAGTTCACTTGGGCCATCCTTCAATTGGAATGGTTCATCCCTTTCAGACGCTCGACATAATTGGTTGGTTGAACATCAGAACCAAGAATATAAGGCACACCCTCTCATTTTATGTTGATTAATATGGTTGTCTCACAATCTCACCATTTTCGAAGAAAAAAATGGCTCCACTACACATACAACCATCCAATGTCTCAAAATGTTCTTTGCCTTTCCACAAAAAAGCACATCCTCTGTTGTGATAAGGGTCACTATACCTCCATCTATAAACAATGAATATCTATGGGCCTTCTTTGATGGTGCTTCCCAATGCTCCCCCACAATTGGAGGAGCATGGGGAATCCTCCATATTTATGAAAATTTCTCATATTCCTTCGCAGCCAGTCTAGGTGAAGCCATAAATAATTTCAGTGAACTTATGGCCCTTTATCTCTTGTTTCTCTTGGCCCTTGAAAAAAACATCAACCAATTGAATATTTATGGTGATTCGTTGTTTGTTTTACAAGTCGTGAAAGGAACACTTTTTTTGAGATCCTACACATTGGTTCTATTATTAGAGGAAATAAAAAGGTGCTCTTCATAATTCACTCATATTTCATTTACACATGTCTATAGGAATCATAATCAAAAAGCGGATCAGCTCTCAAAATTTGGATTGGTCTTGAAAAAAGGAAGCTAGAAAATCAGGGAAGAAGGCATGGATGGCTCCCGGGAATATTTTCACATTACTTGGACCACTCTTTGACTGATCTAATTCTCCTATATTTTTTTATTTTGAAGATTATATATATGCAATGCAGATTGGAAAATGAATCATAATTTTTCTCATACAAGATATGACTAGAATTTTTATGTATATTTTAATGCTTTAGAATCTTTCCAAACTCTTTTTGGATACAAGGGACCCAATTTTTATACAACATATGAACAGTACTTTATCTAAGCATTCGTCCACTGTTATTTAGACACAGAACAGGAATGCCTTTGGCCTTTACAAATGTAATTTTATTAATGCATTAGAAAAATTACTAATGTTTTCCTTGGGAACAAGGAAAAATGGCTTAGTTTACTATGTTGGCCAAATGGCCTTTATATAGGAATACAATGCGTCCACTCAATATGCATGCATACCAAGGGCCAATAAAGAAATAGAGACAACTCGTGTACATAGCCTAAACATTGAACATGTGAAACTACATTCTTACACAACAAGACACAGAAAAAAAAAAAAGTTGGAAATGAGGAATGTTCCCCTTAGGGAATGTAAATTGAGTTAGACATTGTTGGACTAGTGGGTGCATCCTCCTTAGGAAGGATATCATAGCTACCAACCTCCTAGACTAAGATGGAAATTTTTTGATTGAATGGTGTGACCTCCTTGAAGAGGAACGTGTGGATTCTAATCTCCTAGACTAAACTAAGAATTGGGATGAGTGTTGCAACCTCCTTAGGGAGGTCACCCTAGTTATCTACAATAGTTCCTCCTAGTTTTTATTCAAAATAATTCTTGATTACCTCTTGGTTTAGGATGACACTACATCAGATAAATATTTTATTTGTAAGTGCTCAATATGAGTTCATATTCCCATGATGTGATCTGAAGTATAGAAGATAAGTGATATGAAATGTTGTGAATCTAGAGGAATCAGGAAGAGTTGTTTCTTCAACCCTGAGATAGAACTGGATATTGTTGATAGAAAATATAGATTTGGTGTGATTATCAACCTCAAAATCTATGTATTTCCCTGGAGCCATAACACAAATTAAGTGAACTACATGATCTAGGTGAAGAAAGTTCCAAATAGTAGTAATTCCTATGAGATAAAGAGATGGAACAAAAAACAATAGATTCTTTAGTTGTGTGTTGAGGCCCTAGAAGGAAAAACTTGGATTTGGTGTTTCATGAGGAAATGAAACATTTGTTCATCCATTGCAGTAGCTATTAGGAACCCCTGACCAATATATATAATGATGTGGCTACATCATACTAGAGAGAGATTGTGCATTATGTGTACTACTATCATTGTGAGCCACTAGAGTTGGCTATTGAAGATTTTAAAAACAAGAAAACACCATGGAACATTATAAAGAAACATGTATATGTGGGATTGTAGAAAAAATTGGTAGAAGTACATCATACTAGTTGAGGGATGACATTCCATAACCTGAGATAGGGATATATAATCTTAGTGAGTCATTATAAAAACCATAGTCATCGAGCATAATGAGGAATGCCTTTGATGGCTCCATGTAGCCAACTAGTGAATAGTAACCCACAAAATATCAGGGCTATATGTAAACAGTGTGAGATAGATACCCCTAAAAAGTGAGTGAAGCACTTGCATCCTAGTATGGAGATGAATAAGAAGAAATAAATCCATATGCATTATGATACTACAAATTTCTTCCCTAGTTGAAATCTGTAGGGTTTAGTAGTGATACAATTGTTGATGATTGCAGCTATGTGAGACATTCTCCAGCTTACAAACCTATGAGATGTGGATCATTGCATCTATGTGAGTCTTCCTCCCAGCTTACAAACTTGAGAGAAAGCCACTAAGAAGGGTATGTGGTTCATCCCTGAGACAGAGATGGAATGTAGAGATGACCTCCTCCATGATTCAGATAGTTGAGAAGAACTCCAGATGATTATCCAGTAGGAAAGGTGATTTGTTGAGTTAGATGTGCGTGTGGCTGAGCACAAGGTGAACATGTGAAATCCCAAATTTTTGGGTGCATCTTGATGTGAACATAAATGAAGATGATGTATTAGCCTCCTTTGAGCAGCAAAGTTGACAAGAAAACTCCAGATGATTCTCCTATGTGAGGAAGTGGGAAAGAAGATATGTAGAGTGGATGTACATGTGGACGAGCATAGGTGAACGTGTGAAGATCTGGTTCTTCTTTGTAATGTAGTGATCCAGAGGTATGGGCATCCCTATGGATGTGCCCCTAGTGGATGAGCACTAGTGGGTGTATCATATCCTTTGCTATATTTTCCGAGAGTCATACATGCCTGTAACCCTAATTTTAATGTAAAGGGTACAGGTAGGCCCCACCTTAATGTGACTGCAAATTAATGTAAAAGATAATTAATATTGTTAATATTAATTATAGTATAAGCTTGTGAGGTCGGCCCTATTGTGCCAATAGACACTTATGTTGATAGGCTCAAGTTAGTATAAGTAAAGGTAAATTCCCCATTGAGGAAACACATTTTTCATGTGAGTTTGGAAATTTCAGCAAGTACACCTTCTTGGGAAAAGTGTGCACCTCTCTTGGGTGCTAGTATTCTAGGGTTTGAGCACCCTCTTGTGTGCTAGGTTTTATCTTGGTGTTGAAGGTCTTTCTCTTGAGGATTATAGAAAAGGATTTGGTTGGGTTTTCTTCCCTTGTTGAGAAGGGTTTCCCAGGATACATATTTTGTTCTTGTGCATGGCGCTTCTTCTTGTGATCTTGGTTGTTGTAAAATTTATGGTTATGGTTAAATTCTAAAATGGAATGAACTTCATGCTTAACCTAACTTATTGAAAAATCAAGAACAATGAGATCCCATCTTGAATCAAATGGATACAATTTATTTCAACTAGAGTAAGGAGTAGATGAGAAATTTTGTCCCAAAATAATAGGAGCAGTGGAGTGTGGTGACTATGTGTTTGAAGACCCACATGATATATCAATAATAATTCCTCCCCAAGAATTCGACACATTTTACCATATAAAAATTTACCATGGATTATTTTCCATATAATTCTTGAGCATCATCAATCCTATCACTTAAGTGCATCATGATGTGTGTTAATAGCATATAGACAATGAAAACATTCATTATCATACCTCGTGACGCTTGTATTTGCTTCTATATTATTTAAGATATCCCCAAGATAGTCACGTACAAATGTTCCATGTAAAATTGTCTGTGTGGCTTTAACTACAATTTTTGTTGCCCAATTGAAAACTAGTGAATCAAAGTGGGTCTCAAAGAAGTGGTTTGTACCCTCAAAGATCCAAGGAAGAACAATGATGTGAATATGCAACATAACACAAATGTCATTGGCAGATGAGGTACTAATCTGATCTATCCCATGTGTGAGTGAAAATATTGTCATAATTGGTGCCTAATCATAATAGGAAAAGGTCGTGGTTTCTCCCATGAGAGTAGTGAAAGGGAATATATAGTAAATTTCCCCAATAAATCATGGGTTAGGGTTAGAGCTATGTGGACAAAGAAGAAAATTCCCATTAATGTATTGATCAATATATGGTTGTAAAACTTCCTTATTAAGCCACCCTTTGTGTCCAACATAGCGATCTGGGTCCGCTTCGATTTCAACAAGATTGGTCATAGTAAAAGGAGTAGGAAAGCATATATAGCAATTTTCCCCATGAAATTAGTGCATAGAAATGACCCAAATAGTTGTAATATTGCAAGGAACCCTAGATGGAAAAATGTATATCATAATATGGTTTCACTGTAGGAGTGTATTGCTCCAAAAATAATGGGAACCTCCAACATTCACAAAAATGAATATCTCCCAATCGTCCTAGTAGTTGTTTCTTTGTTTACAAACACATTGAAGGTGTCCAACCAATAGTTAGGAGTTGAGAGGAAACATCCAAATTTTGATGAATTGACAACTATGGGCTAGTGTAGTAGTGTTTGAACATGTTACACCAATGATGTGGTGTGCCCTTCACCATATATGTTATTAGAGACATGTGAGGTGCCCCATGGTCGAGAGGATTTTCTTATGGAATAGATGTTCTAAATAGATGTGTGTCATACACCTCTATTTTCATTAAAAAAAAAATTATATATAAATCATAATAAGCTAAATAATTTCTTGTCATCATAAATGTCACATATATGTCTATTAATTTCTTTTATTTCTACCCTTATGTTTTTCCTGTTTTCATTTGACATAAATAAAATTGTCTTACGATAGTCTCATTATTCTTTCATCACTTTACGATGAACAAGAAACCATAGAGGCTAAATGTTATATAGATTGTTGTCTTCCAACTTCTTATAACATAATTACAGCATCTGATACCATAAGATAATTGAAATATAGACTTAACACTTAATGTTCAGTCCTTCACTATACATAGCATTTATACATACTAACTGAAGTCTCATTTTACTAAGACTATTTACTATAGGTACTTGATAAACTTATATATAATTGTTTTTACTAGCAGGGACTATGTTTCATGATCTACTCATTATTTATAAATTCATTATCATTGTGAACATGACAAAATGCCATTAATAAGGGGTCGTGCAAAGGATTGTTTCATGTTTATAGAGCCCCGCGGTTATACATTCTCCATTCTGCACTTTAAACATTGTTTAAGGATTGTTAATATGATACAACCCCATTGTAGCCTATTATATATATTTACTTTCACTCTAGTCATATCTTTACCATATACGAGTCAATGTATTCAGGCATGCATTTTATTTTATATATTGATACCTCTGTATCACTAGTTCATTTTTGTATTACCTATCAATGTTGAGGTAAGAATTTATAATACGTTTTTCATTGCAATTATTATATTATTTTCATCCTGATGTATATTACATGGCATACAAAGGACAACTCTTATAATAAATGGGGTTACTTATGGATTTTTGATAGAGTTCTAATCTTGTGTTATGGTACAATTTCTTATTAAAAATCATACCATCTTTTTCTTCATTAAATAGAGTGTAATACAGAGCATTTACCATGCATCGTTCATGCATGTTCCACCTATATGGCTTACCATCTCGAGGATATTTCAACAACAATTTTCCTAAGAAAACATATGTGTCATGTGATTACACTCGCAAGTGTTATGGTTTCTTGTCGTACCCTTAAACCAATCCGACCTCTCCCGAACTTGGCTCATTTTGCATCATTTCATTTTCATTTTTAAGCTCTGCATTCATCTTGAGAGGTTTTGAGAGTTCAATAGTTTAAAATAATTCATCTCGTGCCTTCTCAGAGTTTATGAGTTACAGTAGTGAATACTTGACTTCCCAGAACCCATTTTGTTCACAGCAAATATTATTTGAATGAGTCAGGTATTCACAGCTTTTTTGGCTTGCGGGTGGTTGGTTTTAATCAATCTCAAAGGTGGCATATCTAATGGTAAGAATTTTAATGGAATTTATTATTATTCATCCCGACTTCCTGTGTAACTAGGAACTTCGACTTTCGGCTTTTTATCCTTGTAAAGTTTCTGAAAAAATTAAAGATACTAACTTACAGTCTTTGTTCATATGTTATTCCACCGGTTTTGGTTAATACATATTTGTATGATTTTCCTTGGAGGACTTCTTTATATATATGTGTGTGTGTGTGTGTGTGTGTGTGTGTGTGTGTGTGTGTGTGTGTGTGTGTGTGGTTTTAATACTGTGATTGTAAAGTGCGTTTTGGGTCTTGGTGTGTCTTGGTTATGGTTAGTTTTTCTTATACTATAGATAGAAAATTTCTGAAATTATTTTGTCTTCTTTGTTTTTACATAACAAATAAGTATATAATGTTTTAACTGTCTGTTCACAATCGATGTTCACTCGAACGTTTAAGAAGAATTAGTTACAACCTTGGATCAATGAATTGATTCTCGTTTTTACTTCTCTGGTTCCCGGTCTATGGTCAAAATATCTCAAATTGTTTACTTTACTTTTCCTAAATCACATTTAGGACTATTGTTTGAAATTGTTGAATGCATGTGGTAATTCACACATAGTATAGTAATGTTCCTTATTTTTATTTTTTGTATGTGCACAATAAATTGAATATTTGCTAAAATCTTTTACTTGGGTATTTTAACTAATGATTGGTCGTGTTCGTTATTGTGAGGGGTACCCATCAGTTTTCCAACATCCCTCATCATTCGCATGTTTTTCATTGGTGATGGAATGAGACATGAGAAGAACCTTGAACTTCCATGGTAAGTTCGTTTTTGCTTATGTATGTAGTTGAATTCTATTTTATTACTTTGACTCGTACAACTTCCTAACCTATTTATCTACCACTCTATAGGTGTTGAGGAGGTTGGTACCATGGATTCAAAGAATACCTTCACTTGGAGAAGGTATTCGGATTCCATCACTAATTATGTTCAAATCATGATTTCACATCATGTGACCTCAATGTTTCTACAATTTGTCGAGCTAGTCGACCGAATAGATTTGTATATATATTATCTTTTAAAATCTCGTGGATTCAAAAATGTTGTCTAAGTTTTTACGGTTATGGAAATTTGTTTGAATTTTGTTCCTTAGTACAGATTATTTATTTGGACACATTTTCAGTTTTAGTAACTAGACTTACCCTTGACCTTTAATTGGTTTGTCACTGGTAATACTCCTCTATTCATAGATTTAACTACATAATATCTATCATTTTCTTCCAACAAAGTTTTATGTATAAACCTATTGTATGCATTTATTTTCTCGTAACAGGACAGAGATCTAATATTATTATGACTTATTTATGCTTTTAAATAATTCATAAACATTAATCCTAAATATAGTAACACATAGTAATATACAATAAATATTCATATCGACATATTCATAATAAGGAAATAAAACCTGGAACTTGGGGAAACCACACGTTGAAGAATTTGTTCCTCCCAACCATAGTCTAGAGTCTTTGTCAACCTTTGTCACCCCTGAGGTGAGTTCAGAATACAAGGGGTTGTGTATGTGGTTTCTTGCAGAATTTTGAGTACCAACTTGATCTATGTAAAATATAAATTATTTGTGCCAATTCAATAATCAGTGTGTAGCCTTTCAAATCTATCAACTCTCATCCTAGAATGGTGTCTCAATCCCTTGTCATGAATTATTTGTGTTTTTCCTAAGAATTGTGACACTTGTCTTGAGCCTCCTTCTCATTGACCACCTTTTAGATTCAATTTTACACATGTTCACATATTCTCCTATAAATTTGGAATGTATCTTTTTGTAGTTGAGTTAAATCCACAACTTGTCTCAGTTTTATACCATTTTTCCAACCCCTTTGGATTCCTAACTCCCTATTTAACAACTACGTCAATGTGTGCCCATTTTTCCATATTTCTTTATTTTCATAAATAATAAATTTTTATATTTCATATTTGGTCAATCAACCAAAGTGTCTTTTGGAAAAATAACAAAAATTCTAAAAATAATAATAATAATAATTTTCAAAGTTTCAAGTCATGGGGTATCACATACACCCCCACTTAGAACTTAACACTGTCATAGGTGTTAATTAGTTTCCATCAATACCATTCTGGAACATAAATGAACATGTTTCCCGCATATTGTTTTCCATTTCCCAAGTATCCTCTTATGGACTAAGGTACTTCCATTGCACCTTTACATGTTCTACAACTCGATTCCGGAGTGTAAGTTCCCTCTTGTCGAGAATACAATCTATATCTATTGGGGACTCATCCATAGGTTCCACCTATATCATTTTCCAATCAACAATGTGAGTAGGGTCATGTATATACTTTTTCAGTAATGAAATGTGAAACACATCATGTACTTTTACCGTAGCTAAAAGTGCGACTTGATAAGCTACACGTCCTATTCGAGCAAGTATCTCGAATGGGCCAAAATATCTAGGTGCTAACTTCGTATACATGCCCAACCTCAAATAACTCTTTTTAGGCTTAACTCTAATATAAACATGATCTCCAACATTGAACTCTCTTGGAATTCTTTTTGCAACAGCATAACTTTTTTTCTTGTCTCGAGCTACTTTCAGGTTCTATTGTACCTATTTCACTGTTATTTCCACGTCTTTTAACATATATGGTCCTATCATCAATCTGTTAATAGTATTACTCCATGAAACGGTGTATTACATTTTTTGCCATATAAAATTTCAAAAGGACTAAGCTTTGTTGAAGCTTTATAATGATTATTATAAGAAAATTAAACTAAGTACAAATATTCTTCCCATTTATTAGGTCTACCCATAACACACATTCTAAGCATGTCTTCAAGAATCTAATTAGTTCTTTCAGTTTTCCCATCTATTTGTGCATGATAAGAAGTATTGAAGTTCAATTGGGTATCTAACCCTTTAAATAAAGATTTCCAAAAAATTCATGTAAACTTAACATCCCTATCAGATATTATAACTTTAGGGATTCCATGTAACCTAAATATTTCCTTCATAAATATTTATGATATATTAATAGCTTTGTAGGTTGATTTCATAGGTATGAAGCGTGATGCCTTACTTAATTTATCAACCACAACCATAATTGAGTCATATGGTTTACTACTTCTAGGTAATCCAGTAATAAAATCCATACTTATCACTTCCCATTTTCATTCTGGAATGGGTAAAGGATGTAGTAATCCAGTTGGGTGTTGGTGTTCAACCTTAACTTGTTGACACTCTAAGCATCTAGCCAGATATTCTATTGTTTCTACTTTCATATTTGGCCAATATAATTCCTTTCTTAACATAGTAATCAATTTCTGGTAACCTGGGTGTCTAGAATATGGCTTCTTATACAGCTCATCTAAAATTAATAACTTAATGTCATTAGATTCTGATACATATAATCTATTTGTATACATTAACAATCCACTTTTTTAGAATCTAAAATCTAATTCTTCGGTTTCTGTTGAATTATCAACAATTTTTAACTTAATATTTTGATATTTTGGGTCTTTTCCAACTATAACCTTACCCTTCTTCTAAATTTGTTTCATAGTTACTTCTAGTAACTGTATAAATTAGGTTTGCATGTCTACTTAATGCATTTGCCACTTTATTTTCCTTTCCCTTAATGTTTTTTATCTCAAAATCATGCTCGCTCAAGAAGGATAACCACCTTGCTTGGTGAGCATTTAAATGTTGTTTATAAAACAAATATTTTAAAGCAATGTTATTCATCATTAGTAAGAATTTTCGGCCTACCAGATAATGTCGCCACATTTTTAATGCATGTATTATTACAGCTAATTCCCATTCATGTGTTACGTAATTTTCTTCATGTTTATTTAATTTCCATGATTCATAAGCTATTCCATGGTTTTCTTGAATTAACACTCCTCCAAGCCCTTCGCGACATGCATCTGTACATACTATAAAGTCTTTATCAAGGTCTGTTAATTTTAAAATAGGAGTTGTAGTTAAGAGTTGTTTTAATTTGTTAAAACTCTCTTTACATTTCTCAGAGAAAATGAACTTAGTTCCTTTCTTTTCCAATGATGTTATAGGATATACAATCTTGGAAGATCCTTCTATAAAACTCCAGTAATAGATAGTTATACCCATAAACAATCTTACATCCGAAATATCCTTAGATTTAGGCCAATCCATTATAGACTTTATTTTATCTGGGTCAACTATTATACCTTCTTTGGAAATTACATTTCCTAGATATTGAATTTTAACCTTATAAAACTCACACTTACTTATTTTTGCATATAATTTGTGTTCTCTTAATATATGTAATACTATTCTTAAATGTTTTCCATGCTCTTTTTCATCATTTGAATAGATTATTATATCGTCTATAAAGACGATCAAAAATTTATCTAGATACTTACTCAAAATATTGTTCATCAAGCACATGAATGTGGTTGGGGCATTAGTCACACAAAAGGTATTGTGACATATTTGTAATGCATATGCCTTGTTTTAAATGTTATTTTATAAATATCCTCATCCTTAATCCTAACTTGATGATAACCAGAACGTAAATCAATCTTAGAAAATATTGTAGCTCCCCATACTTGATCAAACATATCATCAATACGATGTAATGGATATCTATTTTTAATAGTCATCTTATTAAGCTGGCTATAATCAATACAGAGATGTAAATTCCCATCTTTATTTCTAACAAAAAGTATTGGTTCCCCCCATGGAGACACACTTGGTCAGATATATTATTTATCTATCAATTCTTGCAATTGACTTTTTAATTCATTTAACTATAGGATATTCATCCTATAAGGGGCCTTAGAAGAAGGTACTTCTTCGGGTATCAGGTCTATGGGGAAATATATTTCTCTCCTAGGAGGTAGTCTGTGAATATCCTGGAATACATCCTAGAATTCCTGCAATACTGGAAAGTTATCTAACTCATTATTACTTTCCTCTTTTTCATTATAATTTATGTGTACATCAAGTAATTTACATCCTTTTCGAATGCCTCTTTTAACTTGTAAGGTTGTTATTTATCTAATACTAACAAGTCTCGGTACACCTTTAATATTTACAATGTTACCTCTCTCATCTACATAGGTGAATGTTTTATTATAACAATCTAAGACCACTTTAAACTTTTATATCCAATCCATATTGATTATCACATCATAAGATCCTAACAGTAATATGTTTAAGTCTATCTATGTTCTTAAATCATTCATACCAAGTTCACAGTTTTTAACAACATCTGTAACTCTCTTTTTAGTTCATGTAGCTAACTGTACTAACCAGGAATTTTCAAACTTTTCCTTATGTAACTTATAGATTTATACAACTCTTGGTGAAATATAACTTAAACTGACACTTGGATCAATTAAAGCAATAATTGGTTGGTTATGTATCATACCTTCAATTTCTACCATTGAAGCCTGATGATCTGCCTATCGATTTTCCAATGTTGCACTATTTTCTGGTGTAGACCTTGCCAACTCACCAACTATAGTTTCCTCCTATATTGTTTGCACATTGTTATTTCCCTTCTTCATGAGAGGACAGTCTTTATAGTAATTCGGACCACTGCATTCCCAACATTTTACTGTTTCGTTTTGGGCAGTTTCTTTATTGAAGAAAGTTGGTGGTTTGGCATTCTTATTTTCAGGTTAATTGAAAGATTTATTAGTTCTGAACTTGTTACTTCCTTGAAATATTTTATCATAATTTTTATTAAGGTAATATAAACCTCTCAACCTTTTTCCCATTCCAATTCTTAGAATTTTCATTTCTTCTTTTATACTGCTCAAAACAGAGTTTATCTTTCCTCATGGTTTCTTCTAAGATGTTTGGGTTATCAAACTCAATTCGATCCTTATAAGAACTAGGTAGGAAACTCAAAAATCGTTGAATCTTTGGTTTTTCATCCACAATGTAAGGCACATAATGCATCAAACTCAAAAAATTACTACATAAATATTTCATTGTAATATTTCTCAGTTTTAGTTCATAGAACTCCTTATCTTTACCCTCATAATATTGTTTAGACATATATTGTTTCTTAAAATATCTCTTAAAGGTTTTCCAGGTGATTTTTCTTTCCTTAATATTTTTTACTCTTTTTATGCCCTGCCACCATATATTTGCTTTTTCTGTCAAATTATAAATGGCCATCTGGGATTTAAGCTCACTTAAGTAATTATAAATTTTAAAGTATTTATGCATACCCGAGAGCCATGCCTATGCTTCCTCACTAGTCTCCACTTCTCCATTGAACGTAGGTGGTTTAATATTCTTAAATTTTCCCATGACTTCATCATGTTGTTTAGGTTTCTTTTTAGCTCTTTGTTTAGCATTATAACTACGAAGTTTCATTATCTTTTGTATCCTTATACATTGACTATGTCTCAAATTCAAGATACTCCAATTTTCTTGCTTTCTTCTTCTGTTGGGATATCTTAGAGTTACTAGAAATTTTCCCCTTATTTTTATCGTATTTTGATTGCACAATTTTTCTAGCAGAATTGCATTTAGTTCCTCTTGAGTTTTTAAAATTCTTTCCTTATCTACTTTCATAGTTTTTAGTTCTTCTCTCAGATCTTTTATTGTCTTTATAATTTATGAATGCCTGTCATTATTTAGATCCACCCAAATATGTCCATCACCTAAGTTCCCCTGTTCAGGATTCTCTTGATGAGGTTCTTCTCCCTAAGGCTCAAGTACTTCTGTCATTTTCCTACAAAATCAAATTATTTTTCTTCCTATAGGTAAGAAGAAAATCAAGACAATTTATATGTTATATTTTTCTGTGAGAGAGCCCATAAAAAAGGCCAAGTGTTGTAACTTACAGCTCTAATACCATTATGTCACACACCTCTATTTTCATTCAAAAAAAAATTGATATATAATTCATAATAAGCTAAATGATTTCTTGTCATCATAAATGTCACATATATGTCTATTAATTTCTTTTATTTCTACCCTTATGTTTTTCTTGTTTTCATTTGACATAAATAAATTTTTCTTACGATAGTCTCATTATTCCTTCATCACTTTAATATGAACAAGAAACCATAGAGGCCAAATGTTATATAGATTGTTTTATTCCAACTTCTTATAACTTAATTATAGTATCTGAAGCCATACGATAATTGAAATATAGACTTAACACTTATTGTTCAGTCCTTCACAATACATAGCATTTATAAATACTAACTTAAGTCTCATTCTACTAAGTCTATTTACTATAGGTACTTGATAAACTTATATATAATTGTTTTTACTAGCAGGGACTATGTTTCATGATCTACTCATTATTTATAAAGGCGTTATCATTGTGAACATGATAAAATGTCATTAATAAGGGGTTGCATGAAGGATTGTTTAATGATTATAGCGTCCCATGGTTATACATTCTCCATTATGCACTTTAAACATTGTTTAAGGATTGTTAATATGATACAACCTCATCGTAGCCTATTATATATATTTACTTTCACTCTAGTTATGTCTTTACCATATACGAGTCAATGTATTCAGGCATGCATTTTATTTTTTATATTGATACTTTTGTATCACTAGGTCATTTTTATCTTACGTATCAATGTTGAGGTAAGCATTTATACTACGTTTTTCATTTCAATTATTATATTCTTTTCATCCTGATGTATATTACGTGGCATACAAAGGAAGGATCTTATAATAAATGGGGATAATTATGGAGTTTTATGAGGGTTCTAATCTCATGTTATGGTACAATTACTTATTAAAATTCATACCATTTTTTTCTTCGTTAAACAGAGTGTCATATAGAACATTTACCATGTATCGTTCATGCATGCGCCACCTGTATGGTTTACCATCTCGAGGATATTTCAACTACATATGTCCTAAGAAAACATGTCTCATGTGATTACACTCATAAGTGTTAGGGTTTCTTGTCAGACCCTTAAACCATTCCAACCTTTCCCGAACTTGTCTCATTTTGCATCATTTCATTTTCAGTTTTCAGCTTCGCGTTCATCCTAAGAGGTTTCGAGAGTTATATAGTTTAAAATAATTCCTCCCATGCCTTCTGATAGTTTATGAGTAATAGTAGTGAATATTTGACTTCCTAGAACCCATTTTGTTCACAACAAATATTATTTGAATGAGTCAGGTATTCACAACTTTTCTGGCTTGTGAATTGTTGGTTTTAATCAATATCAAAGATGGCATCTCTGACAGTAATATTTTTTATGGAATTTATTATTACTCATCCTGGCTTCCTGTGTAACTAAGAACTTTGGCTTCTGGCTTGCTATCCTTGTAAAGTTTTTGAACAAATTAAATATATTAACTTACAATATTTAATCATACGTTATTCCACCAGTTTTGGTTAATACATCTTTGTATGGTTTTCCTTGGTGGACTTCTTTTTA
>ML801733.1:7446-27095 GCA_009831015.1 Picea engelmannii | reverse complement strand
CTACAAGGTTGTGTGTGGCATGAAATTCCCTGTCTGATGGTCAGGTCTGAGAGCTTCGACGGATGGGTGATTCACCCCATCCCCTCATTTACTCTTGAGGAGCCTCCCCACCTACCATCCGGGCGGGTAATTCATTTCAGGGTCTGAGAGTGAGCTTTGGTCTTCCCGAGCACGTACAAACCAGTATGGTTTTTGGTTCGGTGGGAGTTAATGCAGCCACTCCCAACCCCTTCCACCACCTCTCATCAGCCATCGTGGTCTCTTTTTAGCACATCCCCCTCTCAGCAGTCATGCAACATATATTCATACATCATTTACATTCCTCGGACCTTTTATATTAAGGTTCGTTAATTCAACATTCACAATCTTTGAGTTTGCCATAGTTCTTGTCCAGTATAGTTATTTCTACAGACTGGGGGAAACAGGGTGTTACAATTCCCTCCCCCTTAAAGGAACATCATCCTCGATGTTCTATCTATCAATATGACATGTATGTACATGGGTAAAAAAAATCGAATATGCTTGTTTCATGGCATCTTCCATTTCCCATGTAGCCTCATCTGGGCCAAAATGTTTCCACTGCACCTTGACCTGTGCAATGGTTCGGTTCCTGAGCGGGGTTTCCTTTATGTCTAGTATGAATTGAGGTTCTGGTAGGAATTATCCCTTTGGTTCCACCTGGACCACAGACCAGTCATTTATATGATTAGAATCATGTACATATTTCTTCAATAATGAAACATGGAAAACATTATGTGCTTTTACCGTGGGAGGAAGTGCTAGCCTATAGGCTACAGGTCCCACTCTATCTATAACTTCAAAGGGTCCACAATACCAAGGTGCCAACTTGGCATAGGCTCCCATCCTCAAGGAACTCTTCCTGGGCCTAACTCTGAGGTACACGTGGTCTCCCGCCTTGAAATCTCTTGGAGTTCTCTTTTGGTCGGCGTAACTTTTCTGTTGGTTATGAGCAACCTCTAGATTTTGTTTTATCCGATTCACTTGTTGCTCCATTTATTTCAACATGTCAAGTCCAATAGTAACTCTGTTTACGGGATTACTCCAACTGACTGGAGTATTGCACGGCCTACCGTAGAGGACTTCGAAAGGGCTCGTCTTCAAGGATTATTGGTAGTCGTTGTTGTAGGCGAATTCCACTAGTGGCAGGAAATCTTCGCACTTTTTGGGTTGATGCATTACATGCATCCTGAGCATGTCTTCTAATATTTGATTCACCCTTTCCATATGTCCATTGGTTTGAGGGTGATAGGCTATGCTAAATAGTAACTTGTTCTCCAAACCTGCCATCAGTGATTTCCAAAAGTTGGAAGTAAATTTAATGTCTCTGTCAGACATGATCTCTTTTGGCACACCATGCAGTCTCAATATCTCCTTCATGAATACGTTGGCGATGTCTATTTCCTTACAAGTCAACTTGATGGGGATAAAATGAGCGGACTTGCTCAATTTATCTACCACTACCATGATGGCGTCATTTTGTTTGGTCAAGGTTGGTAATCCGGTGATGAAATCCATGGAGATGGTTTCCCATTTCCATTTCGGGATTGGTAGAGGTTGTAATAATCTTGTTGGGTGTCGGCGTTCTGCTTTTACCTATTGGAATTTATGCATTTGGCTAAGTACTCAGCTATGTCTTTATTCAATACAGGCCAATAGAATTGTTTCCTGGTGGCCGTGATCATCTTCTAGTATCCTGGATGACCAAAGTAGGGTATTTTGTGCAGTTCATCCATTATGAACCTCTTCAAGTCGTCACAATCTAGGATATACAATATGTTTTTGTAAGTGAGTAGACCTCCTTCCATCATCTGATAGCCTCCATACTTTATCCCTGTGGGTTCTTGCTGCAGGTACAAGACCACAGTCTGGAAGAATGTGTCTGTCTCTTCACATTTCTGACTCTTTCCTTGGCATCCATCTCATAGGTGCTTATCGTTGCCAGGTAAATTGTTTTCATGCTTCTGTTAAGGGCATCGGCCACCCTATTTTCCTTTCCCTTAATATGTTTGATTTCAAAATCAAACTCGCTGAGGAGGGCCATCCACCTAGCTTGTCTGGCATTGAGATTTGGTTGGTCAAACAGATATTGCAATCCACAGTGGTCTGTTATAAGTACAAATTTTCTTCCTAGGAGGTAAAGCCTCCACATTTTTAAGGCGTGCATTATGGCGGCCAACTCTAGATCATGGGTCACATAGTTGACTTCGTGCTCATTCAAATTTTGGGATTCATAGCAGATCACACTTCCTCCTTGCATAAGGACTCCTCTGAGCCCTTCCTTACAGGAATTTGTGCATATGAGGAAATCAGCTCTGGGGTCGGCGATCTTCAGCACAGGTGCATGGGTCAGTAGGTGTTTCAGGGTTTGAAATATTTCTTCACATTTTTGTGTCCACGTGAATTTTTTCCCCTTCTTCTAGAGGGCAGTGATTGGACTCCCAATCTTGGAGAATCCTTTTATAAATCTCCTATAGTATACTACCAATCCCATAAAGGATCTAATATCCAAAACGTCCTTCGGGATAGGCCATTCCATGATAGACCTGATCTTATCAGGGTCTACTGCTACCCCTTCTTTAGATAGGACATGGCCCAAGTAATGTATTTACTTCTGGAAAAAGTCACACTTTCTAAATTTGGCATAGAGTTGATGTTCTCTTAGCACTTGAAGCACAAGCCTAAAGTGCTCCTCATGTTCCTCTCTATTCTTGGAGTAAATTAATATGTCGTCAATAAAAACCAGCACAAATTTGTCTAGGAATTTGCTGAGCACACTGTCCATCAAGCACATAAACGTGGCAGGGGCATTGGTCAATCCAAATGGTACTACCACAAAATCGTAGTGACCATATCTCGTCCTAAAGCTAGTTTTGTGGATGTCTTCGCCCTTGATTCGAACTTGGTGGTATCCAGATCTCAAGTCAATCTTCAAGAAGATAGAGGCACCTCCCAATTGATCGAACAAGTCATTGATATTGGGTAAGGGGTACTTGTTCTTTATGGCTACCTTATTTATTTGTCTATAATCTATACACATTCAGAGGGTATGGTATTTCTTTTTCACAAACAGGACTGGTTCTCCCCATGGAGACACGTTGGGCTGGATATAGCCTTTGTCCATAATTTCTTTCAGTTTTAATTTAAGTTCAACTAGCTCAGGTGTGCTCATCCTGTAGGGTGTCCTAGACACTGGCACCGCTCCTGGTGCAAGTTCTATTGAGAAGTCGATGTCCCTTCTCGGAGGTCAACTTGGTACCTCTTCCGAGAATACAACTCTGTATTCTCTCAGTGTGGGGTGGTCTTCGAGGCTTGGTTTGTCACCTTCAATTGTTTTTAACACCTGTATTGCATATAGTGGACATCCTTTTCTGCAATACTTTCTCATTTGAAGAGTTGATATTTGTCTCACCGAGACAGGTTTTTGGATCCCTTGAAGGGTTATTCTCCTTCCATCTTCACTTACACATTCCAGGGTTTTATGGTAACAGTCCAGTTTGGCTTTATAGGTGGCTAGCCAGTCCATACAAATCAGTAGATCATACGATCCCAGGGGTAATATGTTAAGGGTTGCTTGGGTGGGGAGTTCGCCCATAATGAATTGGCAGGCTGGTATGACCTCCGCTACCCTTCTTTTGGTGCCAGTGGCTAACTGTACCAACATTGGCTTGGTATTTTTATGTGGCTATAGTTTACATTTATCCACAACCTTAGGGGTTATATAACTCAAATTTGAACCAGGGTCAATCAGAATAGACACTAGATGGTTGGTGATCATACCTTCGATTTCCACCACTGAAGCTTGGTGGTCAGCTTGGTTATTATCCAAGGCTGCATAAATTTGCAGTACACTCATGGCCACGTTATTGACGGTGGTGGCTTCTTGAAAGTTGTAAATTCTTCGGCTATTCTATTGTCAGTGCGGGCAATCCCTCAATAGATGTTCTTCTCCACAACCCCAACATTTCAAAGGTTCTCTCTTTGGGTTATCAGTCTTTACTGGGGCAGATCTAGGAAGTTTATTTCCACTCAAGGAGGGAAAGTTTTGCTGGTGTACACTTCGAGATAGGAAGCTCATTCTTGAGTTCTTTTTATAATCCTTAAATCTTGGGGATTTAAACCTCTTTTTCTGGAATCCCAAACTATTCTTCTGCTTCCATCCTTCCCGAGGTCTTGTCTGATGCCCAAGTTGTTCATAACAATATCTTGCCTTTCAAATAGTATCTTCTAGGGTCTTTGGTTTGTAAAATTCAATCCTGTTCTGATAGTCCTTAGGAAGTCCATTGATGAATCGTTGCACCTTTTCCTTTTCTTCTTTTATGTAGGGTACATACCTTAGCAACTCAAGGAATCTGCTGACATATTCCTCTATGGTGAGTTGCCCCAGCTTGAGTTCATAGAATTCTTTAGTCTTTTCATCGAAGTATTTTTCCGACAGATATTTCTTCCTGAAGTATTTCTCAAACCATTCCCAAGACAGGTCTTCTTCGTGAATCCCTTTTACATTCTTAAAGTCTTCCCACCAAATTGAAGCCTTTCCATTCAAGTTGAAGGTGGCTACTCGGGCCTTCAAGTTTTCTGAGAATTCATGGACTCTGAAATACTTCTTTAGTCCAAGCAGCCAGGCCTCCGCTTCCTCTCCCTTCTTTATTTCACCCTCGAAGGAGGGTGGTTTGGCCTTCTTGAACTCTTTGAGATTTTGACTCTTGGTAAGTTTATGCTTGTTTCGTTTTCTTCGAGAATGAGAACTAGTTCTGCTGCTAGAAGATCCCTCCAAGTCGCCAACTTCCTTTCCAAAGAAATCATCCAACGCTTGTCCCTTATCTCTGGGGTGTACCTTTCTGGAGGTGCTCCTCTCAGTGTGGCCACTGACATGACCATGTTTCTGTATCTCAGGTTCATGCTGCAATTGTCTTTGTATGTCGGATAAGCTCTGTAGTAAAACTGCATTAATTTCCATTTGCTTCTCTTGCTCTTTTATCATCCTCTCGTTGTCAACCTTGCAGCTCTGCAATTCGACCATGAGGCTCCTCACAGTCTCAGCTAGATCTGGAGGGGTCCCTACCACCCTCCTTTCGTCAGACTCTTTGTCTCTATTGTGGGATCCCTCCCCCACTTCATGGTGAGTCGCCATTCTATACGTCTAAAATTTCCCGCGGTTGATCTTCCGCTTGTGTGCAAAAGAAAAACGTTGGTTGTTAGTCAATATTTATATTCATTTATGACGAGTACATAATTCATATTTTTCACATGCACACACATAATATGAGTTTTCATTCTTAACTTTAACTTTTAATTGAGGGGGGTCAAGATAAAGAGTTACTCCTTTTAACAGTACTCCAAATGGAGTTTCTGCGTAATCTATTCATGAGCCCAAGAAGGCCAAGTGTTGTAACCATGCTCTGATACCAATTTGTAACACACCCACTACAGGAACAAATATTTTTCGGCTTTTTTCCTCCTTTTCACCATGGAACAAAATTCCCCGAATCCCTATGGGGCTTGATGAAAACCCTACCATCCCTTATCCTTACCCATGTGATCATTGGCGATGACCACAGGCCTTACCGGAGAGGTGCTTCTGGATTTTGCGATTTGGGAAATCGCGATGCATTTGTTCCCCTGCTCTCTTGTCTCTCGAAGTGATGAAATCTGAAAGGGACCAATAGTTTGTCATATCTAACAATGCCTCAGATTAAAACCTAGCATCCCACCTTTCGTAGTTTCACGTACCGGGTTTTCGCGGTAGAAGGGGACGAGGGGTTCATACCTTTGGTTTTTTCGGGTGCCAAATCACCGACAACCAAATCTACATGTGCTAATCCGTATAGGGATTTCACAAGTAAGTAATTCAAGACTGGCATGTACCAGGGACTTGCTCCTAGATATCCTGGGTGCTGAAATACCGAGACATCAAGACTTATCTGCACTATTATTATTTCGGGGTTTCGCAAGTCAGGGTTTCGTGAGGTGCGCAGACAGAAGGTCTCGCACTTAGGTTTCCCGGGATCTGAAACTCCTACACCCGTATTCATCGCTAATCTCATTCCAGGGTTTCGCAAGTTGGGACTTCGCGATCGACGAGTACAAGGGAACTGACCCTTGGATTTCCCAGGTGCCGAAACACCGAAACATACAAACTCTAGACACACTATGTCATTTACAGGTTTCACAAGTCTGGATTTCTCAACTGGCGAGTACAAGAGATTGGCCCTTAGATATCCCGGGTGCCGAAACACCGAAACATCAAAACTCTAGACACAATATGTCATTTCGGGGTTTCGCAAGTCAAGATTTCGGGACTGGCGAGTATAAGAGACTAGCCCTTAGATATCCTAGGTGCCGAAACACCGAAACATCCAACCTCTAGCCACACTATGTCATTTCAGCGTTTCGCAAATTGGGATTTCAGGATATGCGCAAACACGAGGTCTTGCACCTAGGTTTCCTGGGAGCCGAAATTCTGAACCATATATCCTCTAAACTCACTTTGGGTTTTTGCAAGTCAGGATTTCATGATGTGCGATGAAAAAAGGTCTTGCATCTGGGTTTCCCGGGAGCCGAAAATCCGAATTTCATATATATATATGCTAAGCTCGTTTCAGGGTTTCTCAAGTCGGGACTTCGCGACCGGCGAGTACAAGGGAACTGACCCTTGGGTTTACCGGGTGCCAAAACACCAAAACATCCAAAATCTAGGCACACTATGTCATTTCGGGGTTTCACAACTTGGGATTTCAGGATATGCGCAGACAGGAGGTCTCGCACCTAGGTTTCCCGGGAGCCGAAACTCCAAAGTTCATATATATATATATGCTAAGCTTGTTTCGCGGTTTCGCAAGTCGGGATTACGCGACACACGAAGACAAGGAAAATTACCCTTGGGTATCCCGGGTGCCGAAACTCCGAAACACCAAAACTTATCCATGTTAGACTATTTCAGAGTTTCACTTATTGGGATTTCGCGGCATGCGAGTACAAGGAAACTTCCCCTTGGGTATCCCAGGTGTCGAAACGTCGAAATACCAAAGTCTGACCCAGCTATACCATTTCAGGGTTTCGCAAGTCGGGATTTCGCGACGTGCGAAGACAAGAAAACTTACCCTTGGGTTTCCTGATTGCCGAAACTATGAAACACCAAAGCTGAGGAAACCATTCCTTCTGGGGAAAGGTTTCCAAACTTTAGGCCATAAAATCCCTCAATGGATTCTTGGGTGATTATCACCGTGCTAGGTGACCTAACTGAAGAGTCTTCTTAGATTACCAAGCTAAGAACTCTATGACAGGGGCGAGGTAAGATTAGATATTTACTTAAACGGTAGTCCTTTCAAGGAGCTCACTCCAACTATGGAATAGTGAGGGAACTCTCCCAGAAGGAGGTGCCTTCGGGGAAATCCAACCAAGACATCGCATGAGTCAAGTAAATGAGACAGATCTCTCGAGAATGGACTTCGAGAACTAAACTTGTTCAATGTATATATATATATATATATATATATATATATATATATAAATGAACCGAATATGGCCATACAAGTATAAGCATGCATTTGTCTTTTCCGATCAAACACACCAGGCGAACACTTCTATACAGAAACCATTCATGAGTGTACAACAATGAGCATGCATTTCAGAAACATTCAATTTAAAATACAGGACATAAATACTTGACACAAAAACACCAGGTATAATGCAACTGTTGAGAGGGGTGCTCGTTTCCACCCAACCGTAGGCTCAACGACTCCAAATGGATTTACCACTAGCCACCCCCGAGCTAGACCACGATTCTTTGAGCCTTAGTCTCTTACTTCCCGCTCGTCGGAAGTCCAGGATGAAGGTTACTCTCCTTCTCCTCTGCTCATGACTCTCTGTATTTCCTGGAGTTCCTCTGGTTCTCCTTCTGCGATTCCTATCATGCGTGTGTGTGTGTGTCCCCCCGGCTCCTCTCTCCCCCCCCTTCCACACTTATTTCCTCCTACGAGGTTGCATGTGGCACGAAATTCCCTGTCCGATGGTCAGGTTTGAGATCTTCTACGGATGGGCGGTTCACCCCATCCCCTCATTTACTCTTGAGGAGCCTCCCCACCTACCATCCGAGCGGGTAATTCAATTCGGGGTCTAAGAGTGAGTTTTGGTCTTCTCGAGCACGTACAAACCAGTATGTTTTTTTGTTCGGTGGGAGTTAACGCAACCACTCTCAGCCCCTTCCACCACCTCTCATTAGCCATCGTGGTCTCTTTTCATCACATCCCCCTCTCAGCAGTCATGCAACATATATTCATACATCATTTACATTCCTCGGACCTTTTATACTAAGGTCTGTTAATTCAACATTCACAATCTTTGAGTTTTCTTTAGTTCTTGGCCAGTATAGTTATTTTTACAGACTGGGGGAAACAGGGTGTTACAATTCCCTCCCCCTTAAAGGAACATCATCCTCAATGTTCTATCTATCAATATGACATGTATGTATAGGGGTAAACAAAATCAGATATGCTTGTTTCATGGCATCTTCCATTTCCCATGTATCCTCATCTGGGCCAAAATGTTTCCACTGCACCTTGACCTATGCAATGGTTCGGTTCCTGAGTGGGGTTTCCTTTCTGTCCAGTATGCATTGAGGTTCTAGTAGGAATTCTCCCTCTGGTTCCAACTAGACCATAGACCAGTCAATTATATGATTAGAATCATGTACATATTTCTTCAATAATGAAACATGGAAAACATTATGTGCTTTTATTGTGGGAGGAAGTGCTAGCCTATAGGCTACAGGTCCCACTCTATCTAGAAATTCAAAGGGTCCAAAATACCGAGGTGCCAACTTGGCACAAGATCCCATCCTCAAGGAACTCTTCCTGGGCCTAACTCTGAGGTATACATGGTCTCCCGCCTTGAACTCTCTTAGAGTTCTCTTTTGGTCGGCGTAACTTTTCTGTAAGTTCTGAGCAACCTTTAGATTTTGTTTTATCCAATTCACTTGTTTCTCCATTTCTTTCAACATGTCAGGTCCAATAGTAACTCTGTTTATGAGATTACTCCAACTGAATGGAGTATTGCACGACCTACCGTAGAGGACTTCGAAAGGGCTCGTCTTCATGGATTCTTGGTAGTCGTTGTTGTAGGCGAATTCCACCAGTGGCAGAAAATCTTCCCACTTTTTGGGTTGATGCATTACATTCATCCTAAGCATGTCTTCTAATATTTGATTCACCCTTTCCATCTCCAAACCTACCATCAGTGATTTCCAAAAGTTGGAAGTAAATTTCGTGTCTCTGTTAGACACGATCTCTTTCGGCATACCATGCAGTCTGAATATCTCCTTCATGAATACGTTGGTGATGTCTATTGCCTTACAAGTCGACTTGATGGGGATAAAATGAGCGGACTTGCTCAATTTATCCACCACTACCATGATGGATTCATTCTGTTTGGTCAAGGTTGGTAATCCGGTGATGAAATCCATGGAGATGGTTTCCCATTTCCATTTCGGGATTGGTAGAGGTTGTAATAATCCTGCTGGGTGTCGATGTTCTTCTTTTACCTGTTGGCATTCTATGCATTTGGCTAAGTACTCAGCTATGTCTTTCTTCAATCTAGGCCAATAGAATTATTTCCTAGTGGCCGTGATCATCTTCTGGTATCCTGGATGACCAGTGTAGGGTCTTTTGTGCAGTTCATCCATTATGAACCTCTTCAAATCATCACAATCTGGGATATACAATCTATTTCTATAAGTGAGCAGACCTCCTTCCATCATCTGGTAGCCTCCATACTTTATCCATGTGGGTTCTTTCTGCAGGTATGAGGCCATGGTCTGGAAGAATGTCTCTATCTCTTGCGCATTTCTAAATCTTTCCTTGACATCCGTCTCGCAGGTGCTTACCGCTGCCAGGTGAATTGTTTTCATGCTTCTGCTAAGGGCATCAGCCACCCTATTTTCCTTTCCCTTAATATCTTTGATTTCAAAATCAAAATCGCTAAGAAGGGCCATCCACCTAGCTTGTCTGGCATTGAGCTTTGGTTGGTCAAACAGATATTGTAATCCACAGTGGTCTGTCATAAGTACAAATTTTCTTCCCAGGAGGTAATGCCTCCACATTTTTAAGGCATGCAATATGGCGGCCAGCTCTAGATCATGGGTCACATAGTTGACTTCATGCTCATTCAAATTTTTTGGATTCATAGCAGATCACACTTCCTCCTTGCATAAGGACTCCTCTGAACCCTTCCTTACAGGCATCTTTGCATACAAGGAAATCAGCTCCGGGGTCGCTGATCTTTAGCACAGGTGCATGGGTCAGTAGGTGTTTTAGGGTTTGAAATATTTCTTCACTTTTTTGTGTCCATGTGAATTTTGTCCCCTTCTTCTGGAGGGCAGTGATTGGACTCCCAATCTTGGAGAATCCTTTTATAAATCTCTTATAGTATCCTGCCAAGCCCATAAAGAATTTGATATCTGAAACGTCCTTCGGGGTAGGGCATTCCATGATAGACCTAATCTTATCAGGGTCTACTGCTACCCCTTCTTCAGATAGGACATGGCCTAAGTAATGTATTTTCTTCTGGAAAAAGTCACACTTGCTAAATTTGGCATAGAGTTGATGTTCTCTTATCACTTGAAGCACAAGCCTAAGGTGTTCCTCATGTTCCTCTCTATTCTTGGAGTAAATTAATATGTCATCAATAAAATCCAGAACAAATTTGCCTACGAATTTGCTAAGCACATTGTTCATCAAGCACATAAAAGTGGTAGGGGCATTGGTCAATCTGAATGGTACTACCACAAACTCGTAGTGACCATATCTCGTCCTGAAGCTAGATTTGTGGATGTCTTCGCCCTTGATTCAAACTTGGTGGTATCGAGATCTCAAGTCAATCTTCGAGAAGATAGATGCACCTCCCAATTGATCAAACAAGTCATCGATCATGGGTAAGGGGTATTTGTTCTTTATGGTTACCTTATGATTTGTCTATAATCTATACATAGTCGGAGGGTATCGTCTTTCTTTTTCACAAACAGGACAAGTGCTCCCCATGGAGATACGCTGGGTCAGATATAGCCTTTGTCCATCATTTCTTTCAGTTGTAATTTAAGTTCAACTAGCTCAGGTGTGCTCATCCTGTAGGGTGTCCTAGACACTGGCACCGCTCCTGGTGCAAGTTCTATTGAGAAGTCAATGTCCCTTCTTGGAGGTAAACCTGGTACCTCTTCCAGGAATACATCTCTGTATTCTCTCAGTGTGGGGTGGTATTCAAGGCTTGGTTTGTCACCTTCAATTGTTTTTAACACTTGTATTGCATATAGTGGACATCCTTTTCTGCAATACTTTCTCATTTGAAGAGCTGATATTTGTCTCACCGAGACAGGTTTTTGGATCCCTTGAAGGGTTATTCTCCTTCCATCTTCACTTACACATTCCAGGGTTTTATGGTAACAGTCCAGTTTGTCTTTATGGGTGGCTAGACAGTCCATACCAATCAACAGATCATACGATCCCAGGGGTAATATGTTAAGGGTTGCTTGGGTGGAGAGTTCGCCCATAATGAATTGGCAGGCTGGTATGACCTTCGCTACCCTTCTTTTGGTGCCAGTGGCTAACTGTACCAACCATGGCTTGGCATTTTTATGTGGTTGTAGTTTACATTTATCCACAGCCTTAGGGGCTATATAACTCAAATTTGAACCAAGGTCAATCAGAATAGACACTAGATGGTTGGTGACCATACCTTCGATTTCCACCACTGAAGCTTGGTGGTCAGCTTGGTTATTATCCAAGGCTGCATAAATTTTCGGTACACTCCTGGCCACATTATTGATGGTGGTAGCTTCTTGAACATTGTAAATTATTCGGCTATTATGTTGTCGATGCGGGCAGTCCCTCAGTAGATGTTCTTCTCCACAACCCCAACATTTCAAAGGTTCACTCTTTGGGTTATCAGTCTTTACTGGGGAAGATCTAGGAAGTTTATTTCCGCTCAAGGAGGGAAAGTTCTGCTAGTGTACACTTCGGGCTGGGAAGCTCATCCATGAGTTCTTTTTATAGTCCTTAAATCTTGGGGATTTAAACCCTTTTTCTAGAATCCTGAACTATTCTTTTGCTTCCAGCCTTCGTGAGGTCCTGTCCGATGCCCAAGTTGTTCTTAACAATATCTTGCCTTTTGGATAGTATCTTCCAGGGTCTTTGGTTCATCAAATTCAATCTTATTCTGATAGTCCTTAGGTAGTCCACTAATGAATCGTTCCACCTTTGACTTTTCTTCTTTTATGTAGGGTACATACCTTAGCAACTCAAGGAATCTATTGAGATATTCCTCTATGGTGAGTTGCCCCAACTTGATTTCATAGAATTCTTTAGTCTTTTCGTCGAAGTATTTTTCCGACAGATATTTCTTCCTGAAGTATTTCTCAAACCGTTCCCAAGACAGGTCTTCTTCTTGAATCCCTTTTACATTCTTAAGGTCTTCCCAACAAATGGAAGCCTTTCCATTCAAGTTGAAGGTGGCTATTTGGGCCTTCAAGTTTTTTGAGAAGTCAAGGACTCTAAAATACTTCTTTAGTCCAAGCAGCCAGGCCTCCGCTTCCTCTCCCTTCTTTATTTCACCGCTGAAGGAGGGTGTTTTTGCCTTCTTTAACTCTTCGATATTTTGACTCTTGGTAAGTTTCTGCTTCTTTCGTTTTCTTCGAGAATAAGAACTAGTTCTGCTGCTAGAAGATCCCTCCAAGTTGCCAGCTTCCTTTCCAGAGAAATCATCAGAAGCTTTTCCCTTATCTCTGGGGTTAACCTTTCTGGAGGTGCTCCTCTCAGTGTGGCCACTGACATGACCATGTTTTTGTATCTCAGGTTCGTGCTGCAATTGTCTTTGTATGTCAGATAAGCTCTGTAGTAAAACTGCATTAATTTCCATTTGCTTCTCTTTCTCTTTTATCATCCTCTCGTTGTCATCCTTCCGGCTCTACAATTCGACCATGAGGCTCCTCACAGTCTCAGCTAGATCCAAAGGGGTCCCTACCGCCCTCCTTTCGTCAGACTCTTCGTATTTATTGTGGGAGTCATCCCCCACTTCATGGTGATTCGCCAATCTATACGTCTGAAATTTCCCACGGTTGATCTTTTGCTTGTGTGAAAAAGAAAAAAGTTGGTTGTTAGTCAATATTTATATTCATTTATGATGAGTACATAATTCATATTTTTCACATGCACACACATAATAGGAGTTTTCATTCTTAACTTCGACTTTTAATTGAGGGGGGTCAAGATAAAGAGTTACTCCTTTTAACAGTACTCCAAATGGAGTTTCTATGCAATTCGTTCATGAGCCCAAGCAAGCCAAGTGTTGTAACCATGCTCTGATACCAATTTGTAACACACCCACTACAGGAACTAATATTTTTTGGCTTTTTTCCTCCTTTTCACCGAGGAACAAAATTCCTTGAATCACTATGGGGCCTGATGCAGACCCTACCATCCCTTATCCTTACCAATGTGATCGTTGGCTATGAACACAAGCCTTACCAAAGAGGTGTTTCCAGCTTTTGTGATTCAATAAATTACGATGCATGTGTTCCCCTTCTCTCTTGTCTCTCAAAGTGCTGAAATCCGAAAGGGACCAATAGTTTGTCATATCTAACAATGCCTCGGATTAAAACCTGGCATCCCACCTTTCGGAGTTTTATGTACCGGGTTTTTGCGGTAGAAGGGGTCGAGGGGTTCATACCTTCGGTTTTTCCGGGAGCCAAAACATCGACAACCAAATCTACATGTGTTAAGCTGTATCGAGATTTCACAAGTCGGGAATTTGGGATTGGCGTGTACCAGAGACTTGCTCCTAGATATCCCGGGTGTCGAAATACCGAGACATCAAGACTTATCCACACTATTATTATTTCAAGGTTTCGCAAGTCGGGGTTTCGCGAGGTGCGTAGACAGAAGGTCTCTCACTTAGGTTTCCCGGGAGCCGAAACTCCTAAACCCATATTCATCGCTAAGCTCATTTCGGGGTTTCGCAAGTCAGGACTTCGCGATCGACGAGTACAAGGGAATTGACCCTTGGATTTCCCGGGTACCGAAACACCGAAACATCCAAACTCTAGACACACTATGTCATTTCGGGGGTTTTCAAGTCGATATTTCAGGATTGGCGAGTACAAGAGACTAGCCCTTAGATATCCCAGGTGCTGAAACACTGAAACATCCAAACTCTAGACACACTATGTCATTTCGGGGTTTCGCAAGTCTGGATTTCGGGACTAGCGAGTACAAGAGACTGGCCCTTAGATATCTCGGGTGTCGAAACACTGAAACATCCAACCTCTAGCCACACTATGTCATTTCGGGGTTTTGCAAGTCGAGATTTTGGGATATGCGCAGACAGGAGGTCTCGCACCCAGGTTTCCTGGGAGCTGAAACTCCGAACCATATATCCTCTAAACTCACTTCGGGGTTTCACAAGTCGGGATTTTGCGATGTGCGATGACAAGAGGTCTCGCATCTGGGTTTCTCAGGAGCCGAAACTCTGAATTTCATATATATATACGCTAAGCTCATTTCGTGGTTTTGCAAGTCAGGACTTCATGACCAGAGAGTACAATGGAACTGACCCTTGGGTTTCTCGGGTGCCGAAACACCGAAACATCCAAACTCTAGGCACACTATGTCATTTCAGGGTTTCGCAAGTCAGGATTTCGGGATATGCGCAGACAGGAGGTCTCGCACCTAGGTTTCCCAGGAGCCAAAACTCTGAAGTTCATTCATATATATGCTAAGCTCGTTTTGGGGTTTCGCAAGTCAGGATTTCGCAACACGCGAAGACAAGGGAACTTGCCCTTGGGTATCCCGGGTGCCGAAACTCCGAAACACCAAAACTTATCCATGTTAAACTATTTTGGGGTTTCACTTATTAGGATTTTGGGGCATGCAAGTACAAGGAAACTTCCCCTTGGGTATCCCGGGTTCCGAAACACCAAATTCTAGCCACGCTATACCATTTCGAGGTTTCGCAAGTCGGGATTTTGCGACGTGTGAAGACAAGGAAACTTGCCCTTGGGTTTCCCGATTGTCGAAACTCTGAAACACCAAAACTTATCCATGTTAGACTATTGCAGGGTTTCACTTATCGGGATTTCGCAGCATGTGAGTACAAGGAAACTTACCCTTGGATATCCTGGGTGCCGAAACGCCGAAATACCAAACTCTGACCCAGCTATACCATTTCGGGGTTTCCCAAGTCGGGATTTCACGATGTGTGAAGACAAGAAAACTTACCCCTGGATTTCCCGGTTGCCGAAACTATGAAACACCAAAGCTGAGGGAACCATTCCTTCTGGGGAAAGGTTTCCAAACTTTAGGCCATAAAATCCTTCAATGGATTCTTGGGTGATTATCATTGGGCTGGGTGACCTGACTGAAGAGCCTTCTTAGATTACCAAGCTAAGAACTTTGTGATAGGGGCAAGGTAAGCTTAGATATTTACTTAAATGGTAGTCCTTTCAAGGAGCTCACTCCGGCTCTGGAATAGTGAGGGAACTCTCCCAGAAGGAGGTGCCTTCGAGGAAATCCAACCAAGACATCGTGTGAGTCAAGTAAATGAGACAAATCTCCCGAGAATGGACTTCGAGATCTGAACTTGTTCAATATATATATATATATATATATATATATAAATGAACCGAATATGGCCATACAAGTATAAGCATGCATCTGTCTTTTCCGATCAAACACACCAGGAGAACAATTCTATACAGAAACCATTCATGAGTGTACAACAATGAGCATGCATTTCAGGAACATTCAATTTAAAATACAGGACATAAATACTTATCACAAAAACACCAGGTATAATGCAACTGCTGAGAGGGGTGCTCGTTTCCACCCAACCGTAGGCTCAGCGACTCCAAATGGATATACCACTAGCCACCCCCGAGCTAGACCATGATTCTTTGAGACTCAATCTCTTACTTCCCGCTCTTCGGAAGTCCAGGACGAAGGTTACTCTCCTTCTCCTCTGCTCATGACTCTCTGTATTTCCCGGAGTTCCTCTGGTTCTCCTTCTGCGATTCCTGTCACGTGTGTGTGTGTGTGTGTGTGTGTGTGTGTGTGTCCCCCCTGCTCCTCTCTCCCCCCCCTTCCACACTTCTTTCCTCCTATGAGGTTGCGTGTGGCACGAAATTCCCTGTCTGATTGCCAAGTCTGAGAGCTTCTACGGATGGGCAATTCGCCCCATCCCCTCATTTACTCTTGAGGAGCCTCCCCACCTACCATCCGGGCGGGTAATTCATTTCAGGGTCTAAGAGTGAGCTTTGGTGTTCCTGAGCACGTACAAACCAGTATGGTTTTTGGTTCCGTGGGAGTTAACGCAGTCACTCCCAGCCCCTTCCACCACCTCTCATCAGCCATCGTGGTCTCTTTTCAACACATCCCCCTCTCAGCAGTCATGCAACATATATTCATACATCATTTACATTCCTCGAACCTTTTATACTAAGGTTCATTAATTCAACATTCACAATCATTGAGTTTTCCATAGTTCTTGGCCAGTATAGTTATTTTTACAGACTGGGGGAAACAGGGTGTTACAGTGTGTGTGTAATATATGTGTGTGTATTGAAATTAATATGTGTGTATGTATACATATATACATGTGTGTGTGTCTGTGTGTGTGTGTTGAAATTAATATGTGTGTATGTATACATACATACATGTGTGTGTGCATACATACATATGCATGTATGTGTATACCAAATCCAAAAGAAATTTTGTTAAAAAAAATATTATTTTTACATGGCCTCCCTATAAATGGGTTCTAATTACTTCCAAAACTCAAAAAGAACAAATATATACAAAAAATAGCATGAAATAAGATAGAAGTATATTGTAGAACCATAAACATCAATGCAATATTTTTTATCAACAAAGTAATTAACCTTTCCATCCAATTAAGTTATTGCATGTTCAATGACATGAGTAAAATTGTAACTCGTGATGCAAGGTCTAACAACAAACAAAGATCGTCTTGAACCCTATAAAAGTTTTGTTAATTTTATTTCTCGAGGCTTGGAACCATAATTGAATAAGGTGTTCTTCATGATTCACTATCTTGGATTTTGGAAAACCTGGATAGTCATTCCAGAAACAAAGTGTTTCATGAGTGAAACCAAGAGATAGGTGGTGGAATGAAACTGTTGGTTTTTTTGGAAATTCCTTAATTGATGATCAATTGTATCATAAATTATTGCTCCTTTTCAAAAGTGATATAATTCCCCTCATTTGTGATCCAATGAATGATAAATATGATGTTGTCCTAAAAAAATTTGGTCTTCTCTTACCTTGTATCTTGCACAACAACCATGCTACATCCTTGTAGAAGTGATCGAATATATCCAAATCATACAAGGAGGAAGTATATCTAACATATTTGACCACCTTCTTTCTCCATATGTTCAATCATTTTCCCCTCCTATATGTTCCCTTAGAAAAAAATTTGTGTTCTATTAAGAAATCATTGACCTATTTTGGGTCATATACTCTTCCCCAATCAATAGAAAGAACATCAAATGAAATTCATCAACATTCAAAAAGTAAGATGTATTAGTCAGTTGTTTAACAAGAATTTGACATTGCTCCTTCGCATAGCACCTTGAATACTTATGCACAATCTCCCTAGCATTGATAAATGATGGAACATAGGCATCCTTTTCTACTCTGGATGTCTATGCCAATTCTCACAATTCTCAATCTAAAGCAACATAGTACCTTATTCAATGATATTTAGTGTTCTTTATAGCCAATGTATTGAAAGTTTCCATAACATTCAACTCTCCTCATATTTTCATTGTGGATAGTTGTGTTATATGTTTGGAAGCCTCTAAGCTAATCGATTGATACAGACACAAAGTTACCTCAAGATTCCTTGTGGTGATTTTAATAAGAGTGGGGATTCTAGTGAAACAAGACTAGAAGATATTTAAAATATTCAATCAAATGAACACAATCATTCATCATTTCAAGTGTGTCATGAATTGGCTCCACCATGACCCAAGACACCATGACCCAAGAGCCATTCATATCTAGAAAATTTAAGTCTCAACTCATGTAGTTATAATAATAGAAAATTTCAATTGAACTAATAAAATTCATATTCATGTTGTCAATGACCCTTGATATTTTTGCATCTTCATCAAAAATAGAAACAGTAAACAAACAACAGATTGCTAAAATTGTTCCCAAGACAAATTAGAATTATTTGAAAAATAGAGACAAAGACACAACAAAAAGTACATATCTAACAAATATATGTGCAAAATGTAAAATCCCTATTCAAAATTACAACGTTGGAAATAGTTCTAGAAAAGGAAATGGAAAAAAACATAAGAAACGGAACTCCCAAAAAAAAATTCTCATTTCAAAATAAGCCATGCAAGCTTGGAAAGACCTAAGGATTTGCAACACAATTTTCTCGAAATGAACTTTTGTGGAACTATGATACCATCAAGCATAAGCTACTATGGAAGAGTGATATTTTAATGGAATGACGTAGTTTCAATGATCACTTATTGTGGTGGTGCCCAATGGTGTTACCAAAACAAGCCATCGGTAGAGATGGTTGGTTCTTAGTTAATAGGTTTTTAAAAAAGAAATATTTTAATTGGAGATTTGTATGAAATCGAACAAAGATATGAAAAAAAAAATGGAATATTTACAAAGGGAGTTCAAGCTTAATAGAATTATTCTAAAAAAAATGTATAGAACCTAATTCTAGACAAGTTTTTTTGACAACCTTTTTTAAGCTAAGTTTTCCAGCATTACAAGCTTTATGGAAAGACTAGAAGAGGAATTAAAAAAAAGGTTTCATAAAATATTATTGAGTCGATGGTTACCGATGGTTGTCATATAAACCAATTTTGGATGATAAACTCAATAAAGTAATGAATATCAAGTCAAAAGACAAAACAAGGTTGTATTAATAATGAACCTAAAATGTTCTTTCATTATCTCAAATTCATGAATGCCTACCTATTTATTTCCCAATCCATGAAATACTCAAGGATCCCCACTCCAAGTGTTTTTTCTATGGTATAAATAAATCCCTCATTTTTTTATATTGTAAGTGTGTGCAATCTTCCTATAAATGGGATTATAAATTGTTCCATCAACTTCTCTCTGCAAAAATCACTTAGAAGATTTCCATTTTAATGTATCATCTTCTCTAATTTATGGAATTTCATACAACATGGGAATGGATTAGAGTGGATTTAATTTATATCTTTAAAAAATAAGAAATTTAAATGTGTTTTTAAAAGTGGATAGCATAAAACATATTTTAGTTAGTGTGATGTCTGTCTAATATGCACCCCTTTGTATCTACAAATTTAGGTGCAAAAGAAGAAGGTGGAGATGGAAGTGGCACATTTGTGTGGATTGATGGACTACTATACCTGTGTGTCGTGTAATATGAGCAAAGCCCCTCATGAGTCACCTTCTCACTCTTAACACTCTATAGCTTTAGGTGGTCATATTTCTCAAAATGGGGTAGACCAAGAATTGAGAGAGCACTCAGAAAGTAAAAGGATTGTTTCCCATGCCAAGAGCATGGTGGTCCCCTAGTTCGATAACTCTTATAATGTTCTTCTGCTC
>ML801732.1:440780-456350 GCA_009831015.1 Picea engelmannii | reverse complement strand
CAATTTGACAAATTCGGCAATAGTTCTCTTAGAAAACATTGACATTGACAAATTCGGCAATTTGACAAGTTCGGCAATAGTCCTGTCAAGTAGAACGAGTATGTTAAAAGTTGCTTAATTTATCAAATTCGGCAATAGTCCTGCCAAGTAAAATGAAAGAGCAAATGTTAGTGACAGTTAGCTAATTTAGCCCTATCAAAGAATGATGAAGACCATATGCAAGAAAGATTCCAGTACAGAAAATGGCGGAATCGAAGATCTGCTTCGACATAGCAGGTGGTGCCTGCATTAGATTGTTGTTACCTTAGTACGATCATTGTTTCCTTTGAAAACCATTGTCATTCCTTTTAAAAAGAACAATTGTTGTTCCTTTCACGATTTTTTTCTTATTGTGGCTCCTTTGTTGTTCCTTTTAAAAAGAACGATTGTTGTTCCTTTCATGATTTTTTTCTTATTATGGCTCCTTTGTTGTTCCTTTTAAAAAGAACGATTGTTGTTTCATTTGTTGATATCTTGTATGAGGGTATAAGTTAGACATGTGGCCTTTGCATTTTTTTGTCAAAGGACAAGAGATCTCATCACGAGTCGACTTGTTCACTTAGGTTACAATCTAGTGAGTGGCATTATCATCATATGGCTACCAAAGCAGGATAATGGTATTCTTTGGAAAAGACAATTCAAGCCATTTATTAAGGATACGGGCTCATCTATGGGTTAAAAGGAAGCCATGTCGAGGCTATGGATGCCTGCTGGAAGCAGTGGCTCTGCTTGTGGTATCTTAGTATACCTTAAATATGCCAAGTTTTCATGTTTTTTTAGATTTCCTTTTCTAAACATTGAGGCTATCATTCCAGATATATCTAATAAAAAAAAGAGGAGAGTAACAATGTTATGATTTGTGGAAAATTTTAACATGTGAACAAATTTAAAATCATTTAGAATCCTTTTCTTCAAACGGTTTGTACCATGGGTACAATAATTTGAATTTCCCACACAAAGTGATGATTATCATTAGTACCATTAAAGTGCTTGATTTAAAGTTATTAATGATTATTGGCGGCGATGACATAGAAATCTCACCTCACAGTCACTCCCCTCCATTATTACACTCGTACGTTTGACGGTCGAGGTCGACCTTTCCATTTATGGGGGGTAGATTCCCAACACATTTACCGATAGATTTCAATGAATGCAGTAATTACGAAAATGAACATTTTTATATATACGCACAATGTCATTATATATTTTCTATGCCAGTTGTTTTCAAAAATCTGGTTGAGTTAAGCTGCAACAAGGAACGTTAGTGTTCCTCACCTGCTTATAGAAATATGGGAGGCCAAAGTGTGTGATGGGAACCAACACTCTTACAGGTAACTGAGCATGCAAGAGAAATCCTACACCATCTGGGGTGGATGGAGTACATACAGACATCACGATAGATTTCTTTCAGAAATTGCAGGGAGAAACCTCCATGGTTCGAGATATACGAATTCCAGTCACTCAGGAAATTGTAGCTGAGGTTACAGGCCTTCCTAACATAGGAATACAATGGTATGGAAGATATACAACACTTAAAGAAGTTGTAGAATCCTTCGTAGACCCTGGAGAGGAATTGGATAAAAATGGAAAGGGACTTAACCCCATCCCTCTCAGCGAACCCTAGAAAGAACTGGAAAGTGTCATACATAGGTATATCACCTACGACGGAATATATGATGTGATCCACCCACACCACCTCAAACTACTAGCTGCGCTCAAACAATGGTTAGTAATCAATTTACCATTTTTCCTAAATGCTATGTTACATGAGGTCACTATAAGAACACAGAAGGAAAAGATCTTGTTACTGTCATCAGCCACCATGGATTGGTAAAACTAATAGTAAATAAGGCCCTAAGTAAAACTCAAATGACTTGGGGGGATCTTATTGAGGCCAATAGGCCCGTACTATTAGAGCAACCTGAATTACAGCATGAAGACCCAACCCAAGGAATTGAAGTAGCACAGGAAGGGGAACCTACTGCCCAAATTGAAGCTCCACCTCCTCAACCTGAAGTCGAGGCAAACCCCGTCCAATTTGCAAAGACTCAAACCTCACAAGCGAAGGAATAAACGAGGAAGAGAAAGAGAGAAATGGTTTCTCCTAAAGCTTCCATTGAAGGGAAAAGAAGAAGCAAATGGATAAGACGTCATGAAGAAATTCAGGATACAACAAAACAGCCTGGAGAAATTCAGGATACAACAGAACAACCTGAAGAAATTTAGGACATAACAGAGAAACCCTTACAGGGAGATGTTCAGGGAATTGAGCAGATAGAACAAAAACCACAAGGAAATAGTCAGGAAGATACCCAGCCAGCATTGTGACACCTCACAGAACAATTTTTGAAAAGATATGAGGTAGAGATAGCTCATGTTTTAGGGAGTTTAGGTACCTCAATTAGCAGAGACACAAACAGGCCAGAAGAAAACCAAGTGCCAGCCTCTCCTTCAAACCCATTTGAATATTTCCCTAGCACTGAGATGTCACTCCCAGATGATACAGCACAAGAAAAACCTCATACTTAGGTAAATACCCTGGTAGGGCAAGCAGAAGAACCACTATTGACAGATCAGGGTGAGGAAAATCCTGACAGCTCACAGAAACGGATATCAGGCAAAAGCCACAGCAAAATTAGAAAGTTAAAACACAAGAACAAGTTGTTGAAGAGAAGGGTTAAAAATATTAAATTGTTAAAGAAGAAAGTTTGCAAGCTTAAGGAAATTAACAAGGAATTAATAAAAAACTAGAGCAAGCCGATAAGATCCATGAAAGAAAGAAGACTAAAAGCCATAGAGCACAGGGAAGGAACCCTCTTCTTAGGAGGGTAGTCCAAACGAGTTCTGTAGGAACACAGATAGAGCTACATATCCTTGAAGAAACAGTAGAAATGGAACTTCAGAATGAGACTACAGTAGTATAAGGGGTAGATGTTAAAAGCGAAGAGCAAATTCCTTTGGGAGCATATGAAACATAGGCTCAACCAGAAATTCTAGGAGGAACAGCTGCTCAAACTAAGGAAGTAATTCCCACTCCTCTAGAGACCACAGATGCAGAAACTCAAACAGTAATTCCAGTAATGAATGAAGCAACCTATCAGACTAAAGAGGTATCTCAGTTTTAGGATCAAAGTGCCATCATTGAAAGACTAGAAGCAGAACGGGTACAAGCCCAACAGGCCTTAACCCAGACCAGAGATGAAATGGTGACCATGACAGAGCACCAAAGAGTTTTTAAACAACTCAAAACCATGTCAACCACAGAAAATGAGACATATGCTAAGACGACTAATTCCCAAGGGAAGACAAAGAAGGTACAAGGTCAACTGAAAAAAGCTTTGGAGCAAATCAAAGCGAATTTTGATATCTACACTGATGCAATAGATTGTAGAGATCCTTCTACCAATTATAGTTTATTTTTATTAGAATGCTACCTGTTGCTGAGGGTGAAAGCTATTCGAGCAGGTAAACTGATTAAATTCACCATTATCTCTGAGTTTGTGTCTTGTTTTAGGAAGCAGGAAGAGAAAGTACAATATTTCCTTTATGAACTGTACTTCCCTAATTTCATTTTGGAAGCCAACAGGAGAGATAATCCTGGTCCCTTTATTAGGTTCATCCAATTGAAAGTGTTCCTATCCTTCACTAAAAATCAATTCAGGTGGGCTAAGGCCCACAAAACTTTCATGAAGAGAGAAAATGGGTTAGATCTTTGGGTAAGGGGGGAACCACCAAAGTATTTTCCATCTATCATGCGACATAAGACATTCATGAAAAGGGGAGTGAAAATATCTTTAGGTCTTATTCATCAACAGGTTATATGATCAGACATAGCATATTTTAGGGAACTCAAAGAAGAATCTCTTGTTGGCTCCAAGTTAAGATGGGATGTCTCCCCAGTTGAAGTAAGGGTTAGAGAGCCCTTTGATTTCAATAAATTCTTTGCATCCACCTTCAGAATAGAAAGATATGCCATAATGATCCAGGAGGAAGGACCTGCCTGGATTGGGTGTAGATATAATCCCCCTCTTATATAGTTTCCTCCATAGGATTACCAGAGAGATTATCAAATTAATAAAAAGAGGGAAGACATTGCTTTTGGCAAACTCAGAAGAAATAATGGGTTCAAGGCACTTGGTGAACCAACTTTTCGTCCTTACAACATCACTGCTTTTCCTGTAATAACTTAGCTTGCATGAGGACATGCAAGAAGGTTAGCTGGGGGTTATGTTGGGTTATGAAAAGGTACATATATTCTCCTCATTTCCATGATTTATGACATCATCTTGATTGAATTTTTTGTTACTTAGGAATAAAATAGGATAGGAAATGACTAAAATGTCTTCTAGAACTATCATTGAGTTGAAGTTCATAAATTCTAAAATATGGTTGGAATTGTTTGATTTTGTTACAGGAATGGGTAAATCTTGGTAAACTCACGATAGTAGAAGAGATTTCGAAGATGCACAAGCTATTGGAGGTTAAGATATGGAGCGTAAAGTAGTTTCAAGAGAGATTAGTTCTCTATTTTGTAAACTTCAAAAATAGTAATAGCGATCCTGAGGATCTCTCGATCCTTGGGATAACTTTATTTACCCATATTTTGTAATATATATAGTGAATCCTGGAAAGAATAATCGAAGAATTGTATCTAAGCATTCGGAATTCAGAATTACTTTGTGCAAGCAGTTTCTATAAATGGTGTCTCAGTTATGGAATTAATAAATATTTTGAACGTTTCCATCATTTTTGTATACTAAGTTCCTAGTAGCAGTGCTTCTGAGGATCGAGGGCCCAGTCTAAAGGAGTTATTGTCTTAATCTGTATTTTATCAGTTTGATTTATTTTTCAAACTTTAAATCATTTTTATCATCGTTACGATAATGCATAAGTGTGTTAATGTTTTGATATTGTTTGCTTGTAGAAGATAGATGCTTTCCTTTGAATGTTGTCGATTTCTATTCCATATTCCAATTGATGTAGTTTACTACTTGACAATTCCTCTCATTTTCACATGCGTTGTTCCTTTCAATTAAATTAGAAATTGATGTTCCTTTCCATTAAATTAGCATTTGTTGTTTCTTTCACTTAATTAGCATTTGATTTTCCTTCTTAGTTAGCATTTGTTGTTCAATTATTTTTCTGTCTCAACTTACAGTATTCAGTTATTTCTTTCCAGCAGATTAGATAGTCATCAATAGGTCAGCTTGTTTTTATAGATCTCGTTAAGATTTTGTACTAAAAATATGTTATAGTTGTATTGGTCAATGTAAGAATGCAAAAAAAAGGTTTTTCCCACAGCCTATGATTCATACTTTGTTCAAAAAATTGATGCTTGTCTACCAAAAATGAAATTGTATCCTTTCATGAGTATTGTGAACTTTTACTAGTATAAAGCCTACTTTAAAAACACGTCAAAACCCTTATCTTTTCATTGTCCTTTCGCCAGATCAATTATCCCATACAACTTGATAAGAGTTGTCCACGAGATGCATTTCCATCACCAAGACCTGCATGAATCATAAAAGACAAATTCTTTATATGAGTAAATAAATAATAAGCAAATAAACATGCATTTAGTTATGTAAAATACTATAGAAAAAAATAAGTGGTCACATACCTTAATGAGATTCTCTTTGTTTCGAGAATAGTTTATTCTCTACTGAACAGGGCCAACCACGTAAAGGTGGAAGCTCATATGGCCCCTCCCCCCCCCACATCGCTCTCAATTCCCCATACCCAACAAATGATTTTCTTTATATAGAAAACATATAGACATTCATGCATAAATAGGATAGTCATCAAAACATATGAACATATAATCATTGAAGCATATGAACATATAAACATCGATAAACATCCAAATACAAGTCATGAATTTATACATCTAATTTTTCTTTGATTTATGTTTTTTTAAATTCATAAAATTGACAATTGGGGCATCATAATCATCCAAGGACATTGTATTTTGTGTGCCATGTCCTTCTATTGTTTGTGTTCTCTTGTGTACCATACCTCTGGTATGTCGCTGAGAAGGGCTTCGAGGCATCTATTCAGTGTCATGAACTGCAACAACGAAAATGATCATATCGATATGTTGAAATATAATTGAAATAACTAATTCATTATTTTGATTAACATTACACTATTGCTCTTTACCTGTATGTGTAGATGTGATAGTTAGTGCATTAATTTCTTTTCCACTTGGTTCCTCTCGCAGTTCACCCTCCCGAGATACATGCTCTTCAATTTTGAAAAGATAATATATAAGTATCGATATGTTGAAATATAATTGAAATAACTAATTCATTATTTTGATTAACATTACACTATCGCTCTTTACTTGTATGTGTAGTTGTGATAGTTGGTGCGTTAATGTCTTGTCCACCTGGTTCCTCTCACAGTTCACCCTCCTGTGCTACATTCTCTTCATCTTTAAGAATATAACATATAAGTATAGGTCAGGAAATCAATATCTACAATCACAGTAAATATTTCTAATTCTGAAGCATACATATCGGAATGGGTACTCTACGCTACACTATCATTGGACACGTGCACCCTTGTATGACATGGTGTCTGTTGAATACCGCTAGATTCACTACTATTGTAGCATTGTTGCTTGAAAACAAACATAAATACTTAGTTAAGGGTGATATAATAAAATATGAATAGACTTTACAAGCATGCTACTGCGGTTTCCTTATTCATTTGATTTACCTATGTGGTTGGGGAGATAGGAGTCTGGCCCAAGATTTTTCTATATTCAATCACACGTTTAAAACCATGCTTGTAACCAAGCTTTAGGTCCTCCTCGGTGGTAGTAGTGTCGAACATATTTAACTGCAATGCATAACACCATTAAAAATACCAATAACAAAAACATATATTTTTTCGCTATTGTTAAATAAATATTAACCACAGTTAATCATTTAAATCTTACTATTCAGGATTTTAGTTTTCCATAGCCACCCTGGCCTAGTTTATGCTAGCCGTTTTTTTCCACTCTAGCCTTGGTTGCTTTGGAGGTGTCTGGTAGCCTACATATGGAGTTTTTGAAAAAAATTATATATCAAAATTGTTACTTAAAACAAGAAAGAAAAACATAAATGATCATATTTCACTGATAATATGACATGCGGTGTACCTTGCTTGACCATCTCATGGATGTCTTACTCATTTTTTAAACAAGTTCTCCTTTGAATCATCTATTAGCACCTTCCACTCTTTATCTAGAACCATAGGAGGGCGCTCGTGCTTGAGGTCTAATTGCAATTTCTCCCTATACTGGGCCCTGGTATATTTTAAATTCTTGCCAACTAACTTTGTAACCACTTTCTTGTTGAAAGTGTTGTCGAACAATTTTACCATGTTCTATTAAATCATCTTTCTTTTTCCTATATTGTCCATTCCACTATGTGTGAATGGTGGGGCCAAACATCTCCAATGCTTTGTCATTTAAGTTTCTATAGAAAACATTGTTTCCTACATAAATGTGTTATCCATTGATTTATAATAATCTCAACAAATGTCCATTTCAATTTCATGAAAAAAATGAATCAATTAATTAGCAATTACCTGCAATCTTCTGAATCTTGATCGGAACACATGCGTCATCCACCAAAAAGGTGACATCTAGTGATCCGATGCTTTTAATTCATTCTGCTCCATGCAGAATAGTATCCTCTCCATCTACAGTACGTTCCTCTCTGGAGTCATGTGGAGTCCCAGGGTCCGTCTCATAATGTTCCGGCGTGTCATGCCGGTCAAAATCATTTCTCTCATCAATGGATTCGAGGGGATCCTTAGGAGGCTCAAAAATCCTCACTTGCACTTTGCTATTTCGACATTTTTTTTGGATTGGACCATCACTGCTACCTATAGCAGTTGTAGGATCAACAGGTTCCCCGCGCACGGGATTTAAAAACTCCTACAAACAGAAAACTTTACTTTATCAGTTCATCTACAAAATATAAAACAAAAAAATAGATATGAAATTGTCGTAGCTAATAAAAATATGTGAAGATGCCACTTACCCCAAAATTAGTTATTTTATTTTGTAGCTCTACAATTCTTGCCCTAACGTCCTATGTTAGGGGTCTTTTTCTAAGAAAACCTAGATATTCTATGTTAGCCTTCTTCAATACCTTTGTTATAGTTTTCATTGGGTCAGTCAAATAAAATATTTCATCCTCATCAATATCCTCAGTGGGAGCCTTCCCACGTTGACCATGCCACAATACATTGATGAATAAAATTAATGAGATGAACTTTAACATTTGAGAAATTTAGTTGTTGTAGTCATAATTTGTTATTGTATTTAACATTTACCTGGTGAGGCATAGTGGGTGCCTTTCCATGGTCACCCTGGACAGATGTAGCAGGTGATTTTCGAACACGGTCACCCTGGATAGATGTTGACACAATAAATCAATCAACAAAAGTTATGAAATTCACCTGTAACATTTAAAAAATGAAATATTGGAGTATTATCAGAAAAAAAATAATGAAATTTCAGAAATTTAGTTGTTGTAGTCATAAGTTGTTGTTGTATTTAACATTTACCTGGTGAGGCACAGCGGGTGCCTTTCCACGGTCACCCTAGACAGATGTAGCAGGTGATTTTCGGACACAGTCACCCTGGACAGATGTTGACACAATAAATCAATCAACAAAAGTTATGAAATTCACCTGTAACATTTAAAAAATGAAATATTGGAGTAATATCAGAAAAAAAAAAATAATGAAATTTCAGAAATTTAGTTGGTGTAGTCATAAGTTGTTACTGTATTTAACATTTACCTAGTGAGGCACAACAGGTGCCTTTCCACGGTCACCCTGGATAGATGTAGCGGGTGATTTTCTGCCATGGTCACCCTGGACAGATGTTTACGCAATAAATCAATCAATAAAAGTTATGAAATTCACCTGTAACATTAAAAAAAAAAATATTGCAGTAATATCAGAAAAAAATAATGAAATTTCTGAAATTTAGTTGTTGTAGTCATAAGTTGTTACTGTATTTAACATTTACCTATTGAGACACAGTGGGTTCCTTTCCACAGTCACCCTGGACTGATGTAGCCTATGATATCTCACGAACACCCTGGATAGATGTTGACACAATAAATTAATCAACAAGAGTTATGAAAGTAATTGTAAGATTAAAAAAATGAAATATTGCAATAATATCAAAAAATAAATAATGAAAAATGAAATATATGCAGTAAAAAATTGATTGATCAAAGGTTGAGTTGAATGGTATGTAAAATATTTTCCCCCATAGTCGCACCCCCTCCATCTATTCTATTTAAGTTGTAATCGACCAACAACTCTTCACCTGGAACTATTGTTTTTGTTGCACATACAAATATATGATTTCATTTGCGTCCCTCAAATATGCAATTTGGTTTCTTAGTTGTTGTCACTGATCGTGTACTATTTATAAATCCCACAATGTTTCCAGTAGCTTTTGGCCTTCCATCAATATACATAGTTGCCCCTTTATTTTGATTGTTATCTACTAGTTGTATATAATTGCGGAAACTTTGTATCTCTACATACTTTACGTATATCGCACCAACATTAGCCAGTGATTGTATTTGTATAATGGTCCAACATACTCCATCAATTCAGTTACAGTGTCATAGCCGACCTTTATGCCATCCATGGAAAATAACCCCAATCCATGTAAGGATGAAGGAGCAATGCGATACATCCTCCCACTGATGAAGAAATTTGTGTCCACTTCAGGTAGCTCCTTAGGTGCCCATCATTGCACTAGATGTTTATACCTCAAGGTAAAATCAATGTCACCTATGCTCTCAACATCATAATTACACGACCCTCCGTTGGCAATAAAAAATTGCATGCGTATACAAAATCTTTTCCTTACCTTTTCAGATCTAGTTGATCTAGAACCGGTAGATCTAGTACAACACGTCTCACTTTCAACCTCTCTTAGTATATCTTGATCATCACTTGAGGAAGATACATCCGACAGATACCTATTTGGTGGTACCTACACTCGTTAAAACAAGAAGATAAGTTAACCTGTCAATATACGTTTTTGGTACCAACACAGTTGCATATAGTTGCATATAGTTGCATTGTGGCATAAAGTTGCATATAGTTGCATAAGCTGCATATAGTTGCATAAGTTTCAGTGTTGCATAAAGTTGCATGTAGTTGCATATTGTCACTAAAAAAACATGATAAGTTGCATTGTTGCATATAGTTGCATAGTTGTAGTTAGTTGCATAGTTGCAGTTAGTTGCATATAGTTGCATACAAAATTGTTGCAACATAGTTGCATATAGTTGCAATATAGTTGCAATATAGTTGCATATAGTTGCATAGACCCCGAGACCCATACCTAGTGCTCAAGAATGTTAGTGTTACCTATATACCTAATTGGAAAAGGATGCCTTCGAGAGGTCATTTTTGGTGGTTCAAGGTGTCATTTATGGGAAGAATAAGAAGTGGGTTGTGAAGAATATTGTAGCAATGATGCAAGAAACAACACCTCCCACCATGTATTACAAGTCTTGTGAGAGAAAGTGACACACCAAGACTGTTGGAATTTACACCTCGATAAATTCCCCAAGAACTTCTAAAAGATAAAAGAAGAATTAGTTGCACTACCATTCAAAAGGAGGTAGCATTAATTAGTTGCACTACTAAATTAGAATTTGATGTTCCTTTCCGTTAAATTAGAAGTTGGTGTTTCTTTCGCTTAATTAGTGTTTGTTGTTCCTTCTACTTAGTTACCATTTGTTGTTCAATTATTGTTCTGTCTCAACTTACAATATTCAGTTATTTCTTTCCAGCAGATTAGATAGTCATCAATAGGTCATCTTGTTTTTATAGATCCAATTCATGTTTCTTAATTAGATCAATTCATGCCTTTAATATCAGATTCAATTATTTTCCCTTAATTAGATCAATTCAGCAATTTAATTCATGCCTTTAATTCATAGCACATTATAGATCAGATTTCAATCATGTTCAGTAGGATCTTAGCTTTAGAAACTTAATGAATGTGTGAGGAAATTGATTGTTGATAAACTCCGATTTGATACATGATTTTAGCCTCTACGAGCTATCTGCATAGACTTTGTTGATATCTTGAAATAGAAGACGAATCCTCGGGTTGTTAAATTAATGTTAAACTAAGGTTGTTTTTAGGACATCTTTAGAGCCCAACAATTAGCAATGGATGGGATTCTTGACTACTATGTGTTGGATCATGAATGATAGGTGGTGCTCTACCATTCAAAAGGAGGTAGCATTAATTAGTTGCACTACCATTCAAAAGGAGGTAGCATTAATCAATGACAGTCCCATGGGCAGACTACCGATAGCCCATGGGTTGAGGACACTGACCCCTAGGCCCAGCCCTCAGAGCCAATCCTTTTCCCGGAGTTACGGATTCATTTTTCCGACTTCCCTTACCTACATTGTTCTATTGACCAAAGGATGTTCACCTTGGAGACCTGATGTGGTTATGAGTACGATCGGGCATGGACGGTACTCGGTCCTCCAGATTTTCAAGGGTCGTCGAGGGCACACCGGACACCGCAATATGTGTGATGCTCTTCCATCTGTTGGACCCTATCTCTCGTTGAGCCAATTTCAAGGTGGACAAGATGTTAAAAAGAAAATATAATTCCTCTTGGGGGCCCCTACAACGTCTCCGGATTTCCTAATGTTGTCATCAGTGATAGGATGAGGCACCAACAACTCTCAAAAATGGGTTTCAGTTTTGTTGACTTTGGATCGAAGGTTGTCTGTAATATTTCTTGAAGGGGAAACATTTATGGAATGCCCTCAAATGTTTCCTTGATTTCAACACCCTCTTCATTGAGATTGATTTTTGGAAAATCTTATGACATGATCGAATGAACCTCAAATATAGGCATGATCAAGGCCATGCACTTCAAGAAATTTTTCCTCTATGCTTCTGAGACACTTTGCAAAGCGTCAGTCTTCCTGCCTATCAAAAAGTGTGAATCATAGGATATGGGACACTTAGGGTCCATCCAACAAAAGTATTTTTTAAATGATAGTAAAGGCCCTAGATTATCTCATTTATCATGGGGTTGGTCAAGATCTTATCAAAGGCATTCGTCTCCCAGAAGATGGAGCTGGATAGTTCATTAATCAACATTCTACATACAAATCTTTCATATTATTCATAAGGACAATAATTTTATGAAGAACACTAATGCTTCTAGATTTTTTTTATTCTATAGAAAACGCTATGCACAACCTCCATATTTTTTTTTATTCCTCATTGTCCAAGATCCAGTGGGCCAAAATGGAATGTTGTATACAACGCCTATGTAAACAATGCCTATGTAGACAATGCCTATGTGGACAGACCTAGATTGTGAGAATAGTGAGGAGGAGAAGGCTACAGGGTCCATTTTGGATGACAGACATGTGTACGTTCTATTTTTTTTCTTGCATCAAGGGCAGAGAGGGGGGGAGAATGAGATTGAACTTGACCTTTCCAAGCTCCACACAGTCAAAACATGTTTTTTTTGGTAGACAAGGGGAAAACAAAAATAGAGGCAACTTGGCGAAACCATATCTCAATGCAAAAAATCTAGGTGGGATTGGTGGAACTACCACTCACCATTCTCAAGCTTTCTCATAGTGTGCCCTCTAGCTCAGTCTCTTCCGCATGCCCTCTAGCTCATTCTCCTTCACCCTTGATCTCCTTCTCCGATGTGCCCTTGCGTAGATGTCAGGGTTTGGGGAGTTACTCCTTCTGTGATCTCCTCGAATCTACTCGTGGTGTTCTCTCCTCATCTATCCTTGACTCTCATGTTCTCTCCTCGACTCTCCCCAACTCTCCTCATGTGCTCTCCTCATTTTTTAACCTCATGCACAAGTTTGAAATTTTTTGGGGGTTTGGTTTATTATATATATTATAATTATACATAATTTATATTTATATAATTAATATATATTATACTTATATATAATATATATTCTAATTATATATAATATATATTATAACTTAATTTATATATTATATAATATATTAAAATTAATCATTGAATATTACATCTATTACACCACTAATATATGACCAACCACCTATTCCACCACAACTCAGCATAGGTAGCACTCATGTCCCCCCTCCCACCCGAGACATCTTTCTAGAAATACCTCGGTAGAAAATATTTCCACCACTAATGATAGATAACCTAGATTTTGTTTCCATATATCACTTATTTACAAGTAAGTAAGGCCAATATCCTCCAACAACCCTTCATCACTCTTAAGTATTATCACAAACTCACCTTATCAAGATGAATCAATAGAAACTTAGCAACTGGAGTCTCATTTCACTTACATTTTCTCTACATTTGTCGACCCCTCCATGGTTAATGATTTATCATGCACATGTGACATAGATGGAAGAAAAAAATCACACCCACAAGCCTCATCATCCTATAATGACCTAACCTCTACAACCCCCATTTTCCATTCAGATGAAGACATACCAGAGGCCATGCATGATCCCTACTATACATGGGATACAATGTGTCATAGATTATTTTTTCTCCTGTAGGATGAATGCACCCCAACTACCTCACCTATATAATTCACAATTAAGGACACATGTTCTATCCCTCTCAGTCATGTTGATTGGATTAAACATCTCATAAAAACCCCTTATGAGTTTGGGATTCAGAAAAAATGTTGTTGATACCAACCTATACTAAAAGAATGTTAATGGTGAGATCTTCCTGAGTCACTAAAAGTACACAGTTGAGATATTGAAGAAGTTTGGGATGTTGAACTATAATCCCATGGCCCCATTCATAGGTCATTGTTGCTTATTTCTAGTCCTAGTACAATTTCCTTGGTTTGTGTATTGATTGATTTTAGTTTTGGGTTGTTAGTATTTTCAATTGCACACGCACCTTTCAATATAGTCAAAGTTAAATTAATTTCCCATTCCATGTCAACAAAAACTCATCCATTCACTAGGAACACTAAAACCCAGCAAATCGATGACTCCACTAAATTAGGGTTTATGGTTTACATGATGAATTGATGATGGAAGAAAGTGGGTGTGTGAGTCAAATTTGAGTCTAGAAACCCTCCCATATCGTTAAGGCATGTGAATAGTCTATTCATGTCAAATTTTGATGCATTCAGAAACAGTTTGAAAAAATTTCAACGTTGGCCCCATTCACAGGTCATTGTTGCCCGTGTCTAGTCCTAGTACAATTTCTTTGTAAAATTTGTATAATATATTTGGAGAATGATAATTTTGAAGGTGCTAGGCCTATTCCTACACACCACGGCTAGATCACCTCTCATTGACAGTCTATGTATTGATCCATTTTAGTTTTGGGGTGTTAGTATTTTCAATTGCACACACCTTTCAATAAAGTCAAAGTTCAATTAATGTCTCTTGTTACTGTAGGGTTATAAATCCTCATTAACCCAATGCCCATATGCCTCCAACCTTGTGATCTAATGATCGTTGGCTGACAACTATCATGAAGGGTGATGACTAAGACTAGGGGCAACATTCAATTCAAGGCTAGGAATGACCAGGCCCACATCAAGTGAAGGAAGAAAATTAATAAGGTACATGTGTTGTCCCATTCCATGTCAACAACAACACATCCATTCACTAGGAACACTAAAAACCAAAAAATTGATGACTCCACTAAATTAGGCTTTATGGTTTATATGATGAATTGATGATGGAATAAAGTGGGTGTGTGAGTCAAATTTGAGTCCAGAAACCCTCCCATATCATTAAGTCATGTGAATAGTCTATCCATGTCAAATTTCAATGCATTCAGAAAAAGTTTGAAAACATTTCAACGTTGGCCCCATTCACAGGTCATTGTTGCCCGTGTCTAGTCCTAGTACAATTTCCTTGTAAAAATTGTATAAGATATTTGGAGAATGATAATTTTGAAGGTGTTAGGCCTATTCCTACACACCATGGTCAGATCACCTCTCATTGACAGTCTATGTATTGATCCCTTTTATTTTGGGGGTGTTAGTATTTTCAATTGCACACACCTTTCAATCAATTCAAAGTTCAATTAATGTCTCTTGTTACTGTAGGGTTATAAAGCCTCATGATCCCAATGCCCATATGCCTCCAACCTTTTGATCTAATGATCGTTGGGTGACAATTGTCATGAAGGGTGATGACTCCACTAAATTAGGGTTTATGGTTTACATGATGAATTGATGATGGAAGAAATTGGGTGTGTGAGTCAAATTTGAGTCCAGAAAACCATCCTATATGGTTAAGGCATGTGAATAGTCTATCCATGTCAAATTTCAATGCATTCAGAAATAGTTTGAAAAAATTTCAACGTTGGCCCCATTCACAGTTTGAATTGATGATGGACATACCTACATCGTTGGTATGATTAGGTGCAGTCACCCAGAGATCCTCTTGGTTTTGAGAATAGTTAATTATCTACTAAACAGGGGCAAACACGTGAAGGTGGAAGCTCCAATTATGCCCCCCCCCCCCCC
>ML801732.1:426748-440756 GCA_009831015.1 Picea engelmannii | reverse complement strand
CAATTTCCCCATATTACCTAATTTGAAATTCTAAAGAACATGTATCATATACTATATTATACAAAATAAAAACATAACAAGATAATATAAAAGATATAAACACATACCTCTTATTTTCAACAATTAAATATCAGTCATCTTCTTCTTCATCCAGCTCAACATCTATATCAGGATTTGGTTCAAAATCGATATTGGTGAAAGTCTCATTCCTATCAACATCATCATCAACGTCATTTTCGCTAATATGGTTATTGATATCGTCAATGAGATCGTCGTCTCCTACATTTGGATGAGCAACTTCTTCAACTTCTTCGTCTGACACATCGACTACATGAGCCACCTGCTCCTGATCTACATAATCATGATCTTCTTCCTTGTTATCATCTTCATCCTCAGCTACATGATTATACTTTACTGGTCTTCCTCTTGGATCATATCTAACAATGTATGACCAACCTGCTTTACCAGGTACCTCTGAGTAAAATACTTGCTCACATTGACTTGGAAGAACATAAGGATCTATACCCGGTTCAAATGCCCTTGTATTAACCATGGTAAATCCATTATCATGCTCAATAACAGTTCTTTCAGGATCATGTTCATGCATCTGTAGCCTATACCATTTAACCTCAAACAAAAATATTTTAAAGGAATTAAAATCACACGCAATTATATCCTCCAAATGGCCATAGTACCTATTCTCAGTTTCTTCCAAATTTCTGTCACTTCTAGAAGAAATGTTGGTGACCTTAAACACTGCATTTATCCCATAATCTGAGGTTTTCATCTTATCATCCAACATTTTGATACGAAATTTGTGACCATTACACCACATAGCCTTGTGATGTTTCAACTGCAACATGGAAAACAAGTAAAAAATACATTGCCAATTAATAAACCTCATATAGGACTTAGTAAATATATATTTTAAAAATTAAACAAACCAAATACATTGAAAAATTGGGAAAAAAAACTAGGAAAATGTGGGTAAAAAATTTAACTTACATGTTTATCTTTTAAACCAAAGGATAAATCAACTTCCCTTGATGTAAGATCAGGAAATTGATCTCGATGACGATGTGTTGTTTTAATCATCTTACTCACCCCTTCCCATGATATCCTATCAAAGTATTCTTCAGTATATTCTATCCAATGCTCCATCCAATCAAGGTTGTTTGCAATGTATAAATGTAAAGAATCCCACTCTCGAGCAACTATATGATAGCATAACAATTTAATATCATTAATTAGCCATTGTTAATAAAGGAATAATTTAATAAATGTGTAATATATTAAATCTACATCAACATCTAATAATTACCTTTCACAGTCCTCATTTTACCTTTCCCCAATGGGACCTCCCCTTCAAATTTGTTGATGGAGTCGAGATTCCAAATGCGAGGAACATTCATATTTTCTGCTAATTTAGGTAGATATTGACTAATATACACCATGCATTGATATACCATATATCCATCAACCATAGAACCCTCTGGACGTGCTCTTTGTCTAACAAAATCCTTCAGTGACTTCAATTGCCTCTCCACCATCCACATCGACCTTGTGTGTACTGGTCCACATAATTCAATCTCCTCAACTTGGTGTATGAGGTAGTGTTCTTGTGCATTGAAAAATGCTAGAGGTAGATATTGTTGCATTTGACACATTAGTTGGGGAATTTCTCTCTTCCAATATCTGATATCTTCTTTATGGATTTCTTTTGATGATAGCCACCTACAAATGACGATGCAATAAAACAATATCAAGGCATACATAAATTTGCAGATAAAACATAATATGTCAATAAGTTTCGCTACAAAACACATAAGAAGTACATTTTCCTTATAAAACAATACTTATCTCATGTATTTTCCAAGTACATAAATAATTTATTTTATGTTGTTGTCAAAGTCGTCTAGGAGAGATAAAGGTAGAACATATTGTAACAAAAAACAAATAATTATTATTTGTTTCCAAAAAATGTGTACCAATAAGGAAATATATTATAACCTACTAATTACCTTAATAAATGTATGCCAGTCATGTGTTTTAACGCCACCAAAATCACATTTTTCATTAAGATATTTTGTATGTTCGATGAAAACCCCATCAGAAACCTAATTTTCTGAATGACCTCTTTTACAATATTGCTCTGTTGCTCCATCAATAACCAAGGAAGACTAGTATTATGTTCACGACCATCGTCATTAGAATTAATAATAACACTTTGCAATGCATGATTAGCTTCCTGGATGTCACAACAAATATTTCCAATTCTCTCTTTGTCAGTCCTTCCATCTAATATCCGCCATAACAATTATGTTATGTTCTTCCCTATATGCATTGTATCAAATAGATGAACTATTTGTAGGTGCTCATAGTATGGAAATCTACTGAATTGCATCGGGTAACTTTTCATTCCTCATGGAAGCCCATTCGTGCCTTAACGACATTCATGAAACATCAACAAATTGAAATTAAGACTAATTAATGGGAAAAAATGAAATTAACCAAATATTTATATAATATTTCATACATAAATAATTTGTGTACCTTGAGGATTTCTAATATATTCCAACTTCCATAGGGTAGGTGTCATTCTTCATGGTTTTTTTCCATTTTCTTCTTTACCATTGAAATTTTCTTTGTCTGTAGTTTGATAATTATGGTTCTTAGGCAGAAAGTTCCTATACTCATCAATCACTTACTTTCCTAAACTCCTTGAACGACGATATTTTATGCTCAGACCACAAACTGGGCATGCAAATTTACCCTTTGTTTGAAGACCTACAAGATATATGAATTAATGTAGCGTCAAATTAGAGTTACAATTTAAAATAATGCATGATGTTTTCAACAAATATATATAATATTAAATCACAAAATAAAGTAACAATATACCACAAAAATGTGTTAACACAGCAGCATCATGAATTGTCCATGATAGTATTCCATGGAATTGAAATCGTTTTTGCCCTATTGGTCTAGAGATGTCATACATAGTGACGCCAGCCCATAACTTCAACAACTCATTGATAAGAGGCTCAATATATACATTCATATATTTAACCTGGTACCTACCTAATTGGTTCAACATATTGCATGATTGATTATACTTATCTAGATGTCGTTATATATAAAAGAAATAATTACCATGCACGAAACAAAGAAATGAAATATTTTGTCGTACTTTAAAGCAAATAAAAGATAATTAAATACCTAGAACAATCATTGCCAACATTGTGTGCTCTCTCTTGATCGACATCCAAGGAGGAAGGTTATTGTTTATAACAAAAATAGACCACACTGAGTACGTAGAACAAAGATCTCCAAATGGATTGACACCATCAGTTGCCAACAAAAGTCTAACATTATGAGGTTCTTCTTTAAAAATTGGCCACTTTTATTCAATGTTCTTCAATGCAGAACCATCTGTAGGAATTTGAACAACATTGTCTCGACTTATGTTCTTTGCATGGAAATCCATAAGTAGTGCTATACTATGGCACCTAAACAACCACTGGAAACGTGGAATTATCGAAATATAACAAAGAGCTTTGCGAGGCACCTTCTTTGACACTTTATCGGTTCGATATCTACTTATTTGGGCTTAAATATAACCTCTTACTTATTTAGAAAGAAGGGTGGCTCCAACCTTTGAACCAAGAGTATAAAAAATAAAATAATATGTTCCAACATGATCATTAGGACATGCATCAATAGCCTGATAGTCCATTCCAATTTCTTTCATAATCACAGATATTTCTCGATATGTGCATGGCAAAATATTTGACGTCGGTAATAGAAATTCACCTAACAATCTACAAAATTCTAAACAATAAGTCAATGTAAACAATATTAATCATCAATATCTCATCCAATATACTAATTTACAAATTATAAAACAATAGCAATATAGGAAAAAATTGAACCTTTTAAGTATTTGTGAACATCCGGGCATAAATAATTAACAAATTAAATACTTTAGTATCTGTGTGAGGCATGTGTTTGATAAACCATTCAAAGCCTTCAGGTTCACCAACAACAATATAGTAGATAAAAGATTAGTTGTTGATCCTTCATAAAGAGGTTGACGTGACTTCTTGAGTAGAGCATCAACATCATGACTATCATCCTGGTTGTCCTCATCCATTGGAGAAAATGTGTCTTGGATCAATCTATGTATCTCATCTTCCTTATTTGAATCACTAACATTATCTCCATCCATATCATCATTAATAACTTGATCAGCAGCTTCAATATTCTGATCTCGAAGTTCATCACCCTGTAAAGGAGTATTTCTGCTAGTGCTTGGCAAATAACTCTTTGGAGGTTGACATTTTGGGGGCATCGTCTATATATTTAAAAACAACGTAGAAAATTTAGTGTGTATAGAAAATATAAAAATCCTGATAAGAAATATTACTAAAATTCATGACATACTAATTATTACAGAGAATACATTAAATATTGAATCCTCTTACCAATGAACGATATTCATAACCCCCTTCGACATGCCCCTTCTCCCTACAATGTCTTTGAGTTGTTGTTATTAAAAGTCTTTTTTTTTGCAAACCTCTGCAATCATAGCAAGGGAAATAACATTTTCCATCGCCCCTCGCCTCTAATGTTGCTCTTAACCGAGAAAGCTTCCTGTCATTTTCGTTCATAGTGACAAATCCTTGTCCTAACAAGTAATTGTCTTACCTACACCATACCAAACAGTAAGTTGTCAATTTTTAATATTTTAGCTACTCCTTTCAATTATGATATGTTTATTTACAGTGACCTATAATCCTCACAATTATTTCTTCTAAGACATTTTGACATGCTTTTTTTATTATTATCAATTAACTATTAAGATCAATATGCTTCAATTTGTACTTTAGAGTAGCGTGTACTGAATCACCATGGAAAATAATTACACGCCATTTAACGAAAGTGGTCAAAATTTCTCAAACTTGAATCACTCAACACCATGCACTAGCCTCTAAGTTGTTTTGTAGACAAAATGCCAATCTTTGAAATTCACCACTAAAAAAAGAATGCCAACCACTTGTCATCCACAATTGGGTTGGGTTGGTTTACATTATGACGTTTTGATTTGCATCTACATACAATGGTCACAATTTTATGCTACTTACAATGGTCACAGTTTTATTTTCTAAGACACTTTGGAATGTTCTCAGTTTTCATTGTCTGACTAGTAGATTTCATCATGTTATCGTAGATTTCGTCATGAATTTTTTATATTTTATATACTCCTTATTAATAGTGTATAAACAAGTTACATCAATTACAAACTAAAGTTAATCACTACATCTAGAATTGTGTGTGATTATAAAAAATTGAGAGAAACAACATCACATATAAGAAAAGGGTATGTGGATTTTATTGAGAAAGTTGAAACAAATATACTTTATTTATATTGGAAGAGTATGGTATATAATCATAAGTTCATTTGTTAAAGGTGCTTAGTCATAAGCTAAGAAAGTTAAATGTGGCTAACCATAAGCTAAGATGGTTGAAGGTGGCTAACCATAAGCTAAAAATAAAAGAGAGAAGAGAATGACATTCAATTACTATCATTTCACCGATCAGGATTGAGTTTCAAGAGCACTTCCATATCTTTATCAATGAAAAGAGAGAGACATTATAGCTACAATTGAAGGGAAAAGGGTATGTGGATTCCATAAACCTAGAATATTATGGAATCCACATACCCTTTTCCATAGAATATACTAACTCGATCCAAAAACCAAAGACATGAAATATGATACTACACATATAATATATTATCAAGGAAAAAACAAGCTACATGAAATTTGGACATTTGAACAAAAATTAACAAGTTGAATGAGTACATCAATAAAAAAAAACATACTAACCTTGCAAGTTCAAAATCCGAGCTATGTAGATTGAGAATTGGATTTGTTCAACCGGTGGGTGATGGAAAAAATAAACAGTTCAAACAAAAGCCAAGAGTCGCAACTATAGAAATTGCGTCGCAAAGTCTCTTAAAGTCAGGTATATATAAATCAAATAGTCAACTAGTCGTTAACACCGACCAATGAGATAGGCAAAATTTTCGTCGCTATTGCCACAAAATTTCGTGGTAATTGCGACAAAAATCCCGACCAAGTTAAAATAACCTATTTGTGGATATTATGATGAACTGTCATGGCAATATCGACAAAAACCCCGCCCTATTTAAAAAAAAAAAAGATGAAAATAATGGAAACGTGGAAAAATTTTGTGGAATAATCCACCCATATGTAGTAGTGAACCTTGTTTGACTCTAATATTGCAGTTAATCTCTTTTTACTAGCCCTCGGTGTTTTTAAACTTAGCAATAATGTTCTCATACATCCTTATTGCAGCATCCCTCAACTCGAGAGGCACTTTTATCTCTTCCAACCTATTCCAAAAAAAAATTCTTAGGAACCATGTCAAAAGATTTTCTAAAGTCAACAAAAAAACAAAAAAGATTGGTTTTAGTATTGTGGAACTCCTCTGCAATGATCCTAAAGGTAACAAGATGGTCTACATTTGAATGATATCTCCTAAACCCGGCCTGGCCTTTAGCTCTTTTACCATGACTTTCTAGCCAAAGGCTATTCTTCTTTTCCAAAATAATTCCATAAATCTTGGCTAAAATCAGGCTAATCATAATGGTCCTATAATTAGAGAGAATGTTTCTATCCCCATTTTTAAAAATAAGAACAATGTTTCTAATCATAATGGTCCTATAATAACTATATAGTTATTATATATACTATAATAATTATAATATATAATAAGTTATTTATATATATATATATATATATATATATATATATATATATATATATATATATATATTACATTATTTATTATTATATATAATCTAATATAATAATAAGATCCTCAAAACTTTATAAGTAATGTAATTTTTTAATAAAATTTTGCAAATTTACAAAAAATTTAAATATTATTAATAATATTATAAAATTACATAGTCCCCGAGGTGTAGGACAGTCGGTGACGGAGTGTGTTGTTAAGCCACTATGTGTTGTTAAAGTCACCGGTTCGAAACCTACGGGGACAAAAAATCCAACCATGTTAAGGGTTGGTGTGGCTCAGGCCGGGTGCGATCCCCGGGTGATTTTGACGTCTTATATGCCCCTGAGTCGCGGTTTCTCAAGCGAAAGGTTAATCGCGTAGCCAACAAGTCCCGCACAAATTAACAAACAAAAAAAAATATTATAAAATTACCTAAATATATTATAATATTATATTATAATATAATATTATAAGTTAATAATGACAACTTGGAAAGGATCAAGTGTACTTTGAAATCTTGATTCTCACCAAACTGCACAGTGCACATGCTCCTTAGTTCTTAATTCTATTTAAGCTCTATTTCTCCAACATTTTCTGCAGAATTGAACTTGTTGGAGAACTTGTGGCAGTGGGCATTAATATAGGAAGCTCAAACTTGTGAGAACCATCTTTGTCAAGGTAATGCTTCTAGATTTTCATTATACTTTTTCTTAATCATTTTTAACTGCTCACACTCCTTGGACCGTTCCATTACTTATTTATCACAGCCCTACTGAACACCAAGGTTGACATATTTCAGTGTTTCAAGCGCAAGCTAATTGTTTCACCTTCTATGGTTAAGGTCAAGATTATTTTACTTGTTTATTATAATTTGTGAGTAAAGGCAAAGTTTATATTTCTTTTAATACCTCTGTGCAAATCATTGAAGACTCTTCTTCATTCCCCAGAGCTCCAATGGTTTAGGTTCCATTTTTTTTTATGGGTTTAATTAATGTACACTTGTCAATTGAAGTACAATTATTTTTTTAACTTTTTATCCTTTAAGGTTGGATGATTATATGCCCTTCCAAATGAAATTAATACCATCCCTTCAAATTTGATCATCATACCCACATGATCAATATGGCACAAGGAATATTTTTAGATAGGACTCCATGTTGAGTATTATTGTTTTATTAGAGTTCCCAAATTGTTACAAAAATATTCCCTTGTAGACAGGTGAACTTTCCCTTGGATTACAGACCCCTATTACCAAGACAGAAAAACACAAGTGGACAATAAAATCCCTTTGAATTTAGTTTAACTAATCAGAAAGAGAGAGAGAGAGAGAGAAGTTGTGATGCACCTAGTTTTGAAGTTTTTCATCGTTGCTTCCAATCTAAGCTTGATCTCCAAACTCCTTAGCGCAACTTGATACATGCAATGCAATAGACAACGAAGAGAAACAAAGAAATCCTACTCTACAAGAGATAAAAACAAATTCATCTGCAAAGATTGAAGGAACAGTAGACAAGCACGTGCAAGAATACGCAAGCTTGAAGGAAATAGGCCAAGTATATTAAAATGAGAACCCAAAGAGAATACTTACAAACATGGATGATGATGCAGCACTCCTCCAAGATCTCCTCGTCCATACCCTTGCATGAATCCCAAGATCATAAGTTTGATATCTCTTTTTGTCTCCAGAATCAAAGGTTGGATGCCTCTAATCTTCCTCTTCTTCTCCTTGGAAAGCCCTCATTATATAGGATTTGGAGGCTTAACCATCATGGATAACATCACTCACTAGATCCACTAAAATGGGATCTCCAAGATTTTTAGGGAGAAAATATCTCTTCAAGGATTTTAGGGAGAAAATATCTATCAAGGATTTTAAGGAGGAAATATCTCTCAAGATCCACCAAATTAGGATTTTGGTTTGAGAAAATATATCAACCATCCATGAGATTCTCAACCTCTCTTTGAGATTAGGAAACTAAATGTGAGGTGGATTCTCACACTAAATTAATTTCCTTTTTATGAATATTAATAAATAATTCATGTGCACATAGTATTTTGACCTTCATATAATATATTTCTCCTCCACGTTGAATAGGGATTGTGACAAATTTTCTTTCATGGTTTCAAGGTGTATGCAACACTTAGAAATATGTATAAGACACTTTTACAACACTTGCGACACTTAGGATGAGGTACTTAAGTGTGGAATTTTTATGTGTAACAGATTGCCCCCTAAAGTGTGAGGTTAGAAGAGAAATCGATGGATGAAACACTTTATAATTCTTCAATGAAAGGGTGTGGAGTTGGAGAACTTGGAAGAAGCTGCAAACAATCATCAAACAGTATTAAAATATGTTCCATTTCTGAGGTAGGCATACCTATGCTTAGAATATGAGATGACTCAAAGCATGGTCGCTAACCAATACATTGTGGATCCATGAAAAATATTGACTAAGGATATGACCACTAGAGATATAATGTGGATCCATACCTCCATGACATGAACTGATTGTATCCATGAAAAATACACAGTGGAACTACGAGATGAGAAAACATAGCCATGGACTAATACAATATGGATCTATGTGACAGCATGTATATCAGCATGCTCAAATGATCTCCTTCGCAGCCTAGGAAAAGAAGATAACAGAGTGAATGCTCAACCCAGGGTCTTCGTCCCAATCTCGATGTGGTGCAAATCTAGCCATGTGAATAGATGATTTGATTTAGAACATGGTAGAACCCACTTGATTACCGATCATTAAGGTAAATCATTAACAAGTGCGAAGGAAATCACCAATGATGTCAATGACTCCCAAGGTACCCTAATACATTCTAGTGAATGTGAATAAATGAGTTGAGGTTGAACATTCGTGGAATCATCTTATCATAGGTCAATGATGTAAACCTAATGTTGGAAGTGAGGAGGCATTCCATTGAGGCATGTAGATCCCAAGGTACTAACTAGTTTCTAAGTCTAATTATCAGATGATGTTGAACTTGACATGAAAAGACTCATCAAAAGAGGGCCTTGATGTATCCCCCATCATCGACATGAAACTGACACAAGAAACTAATGTAAGATGGTGAATCAAATGAGTACAGACTGACATAGTAAATGGAAACTCGCAATACTGCAGATGGATGGTTTGAAGTCAAACTTCCCTTGAACATGATGAGGCATGACAACTGACTTGGCAGAATTGACTCGACGAGTACCAAGAATGAAATGTAACGGAAATAATATCACTCTTCAACTGGATGAAAAAGTATGGCAACACATGGAATTGGTATGACTCAGATACAAGAAAATTACCCAACTGTAAGACGAGATGGAAGCTAGTGCCATGTTCAAGGGCGAAAATAGCTGCCATAAAGGATTCCCAAAAACTTGACTCACTTCCTTCAATTTTTCCCCCACCCAAATAGATGAGTACCTATTTTTCATTTAACAAGCTCGATGAGGGTAACACATTCTCGATATAACTCACCTTAGGTAATTTCCTCTTCATTTATTTAATGAACTAGAAGAAGGAAGGGTTCATTCCCATATGGTTCCTTCAATGTGTAGTTTAGCGAGTCCAGAGAAGGAAAACTCGGTGGTTTTTCATGTTTAGAGAGTCTAAAAAAAACTTAAAGGTGACTCCAGGGGGTTCCTTTTTCGTATAACCTTTGTGAGTCCAAAAAAGTGATAAAAGTATACTCGATCACATTCTCATGTATTTACGAGCACGAGAAACAACAAAGATTAAGCTCGGTAACTTGGTCTCATGTATTTCCGAGCACGAGAAATAACAAAGACTAATCTTGTTCTAGAAAAATACTACTACGTTACGATGGGAATGACCTTTGAACGAGGATGACTCCTAGCAGTGTATCTCTCTAGAGGTAGTTTTCCTCCAGCTTCTTTGGCAAAATTTAACGGTTTTTCTCCAGCATGATGTCCAGAGGCTGGAGACCTGCCCCCCAAGCATCGTTTCCTCTAGTGACTCTTCTTCTTTCCTGATTTAGGTTTCTAGTTACTAATGGAAACATTTTCACTAGGTGAAGGAAAATAAGATTCAAGTACTCGATCTAGAGTGAGAATCGATTGTAATGGAGGGGGTCTATTTCATTTTTTAATGATATTGACAGAGACAATGAACTATGCTCGTGGTGTTGAGTTCAATCCCCGTATTTATTTTCATTTCTTAACGATCTTGCTATATGGAAAGAACCATGCTCATGGCTCCGGGTGTTAGAAAAACAGGACCGTGGAGCAATAAAATAAAACAAATGCAGAAAAAAAACACAAAAGATACACAATACAATAGAGACACAGATTTACATGGTTCACCAAGTGTTGGCTACGTCCACCAAAGAAATTGCCAGGTCCTTCCTTTATTATTATCCATCATATGAAGGGATACAACCTACAGCAAACCCGTTGTAACTTCTTCTTCTTTCTCTCACAGTCTCCTATCTCAGAATACAATATTTTCAATCAACCATAGCCGCAATACATTTCCCTCATAAAAGAGGGTTTCCTTCTAGGGAAAAAAACCATAACATAATCTCTATCATTAGATCTGCGAACTTATAAAGAATGGTCCAGATTTACAATGAAATTACAACATTTACAAGGCAATTTTTCCTTTGGGGGCTTCTCCCCCGAACCCTCGCTTGCACCTAGACCCCCCAGCTGGGGGGATAGCCCCCCCGGACCCCGCAGAGGGGGTACCCCCTCTCTGCACTCCCCCACGTGAAAGAGTGTACATACTTCTGGGGTGTAAATACTTCATGGGGTATAAACATAGCTAAAAGTAAAATACCTATGAATCAGGAAGATAATCAAGCTCCACAACCAACAATCTCCCACTTGGAGATTGATCTCAACAACTCCACCGTTGTTGTATATGTTGGACTCTGAACCTTCTTGGACCTGGCAAATTTCTCATCTTCATATTCATGATTGAAGACCAATTGAAACTGAGCATGAACTCAGTTTCTCCCTGGTTACTCCCTTTGTTAACATGTCTGCGAGATTCTGGCTAGTGTGTATCTTTTCCAACTTCAAATGTCCATCTTCCAAGGTGGATCATATGAAGTGGTACCTCAACTGTATATGCTTAGTCTTCGAATGGAAGGTTGAGTTCTTTGCAAGATTAATGGCACTCTCACTGTCATAGTACAACCTGTTATTCTCTTGCTTCTTTCCCAATTCCTCCATAAACCTCTGTAACCAAATCATCTCTTTACTAGCCTCTGTTGTTGAAAGTGAAAAAAACTTTTGCAGTTTTGAAATCCAACTTACTATTTTTCAACCTATAGTAAAGACATACCCTGTGGTACTCCTCCTGCTATCTTTAGCACCTGCCATATATGAATCAACATATCCTTGTAGAACAGTTTATGAACCTCCAAAACATAATACATGATTAGCAGTACCTCTCAAGTATCTGAGAATCCACTTTACTACCTCATAATGTTCTTTACCTGGATTGTTCATATATCTGCTGACAACTCCCACTGCATGTGTAATATTTGGTCTTGTGCAAACCATTGCATACATCAAGTTGCCAACTGTTGATGAATATGGGACCCTGGACATGTATTCTATCTCCTCCTGTGTCTTGAGACACATTTCCTTAGTTAATTTGAAATGGTTGTCCAAAGGTGTACTAACTGGTTTTTCATTCTGCATTCTAAACCTCTCCAACACCTTCTTTGTGTACTCACCCTGAGATAATGTCAGTTTGCGATTTTTCTTGTCTCTTGTTATTGTCATACCAAGGATTTTCTTTGTAGCACCCAAATCCTTCATCGCAAATGAATTGGATAATTTCTTCTTGAGCACATTTATATCATCCATATTAGACCTTTCAACAAGCATGTCATCTACATACAATAGCAAGATAATAAAGCTTCCATTTTCTAGCTTTTTAAAATAAACACAGTGATCAGAATGACATCTACTATAACCATGTTCTGTCATAAACCTATCAAACTTGAAATACCACTTCCTTGGAGATTTCTTTAGTACATATAAGCTCTTCTTCAACCTTCATACCAAATTCTTCTTCCCTTTGACCTCATACCCCTCTGGCTGCTGCATATAAATCTCTTCCTCCAAATCCCCATGGAGAAAAGTTGTTTTTACATCTAACTGTTCAAGATGAAAATATTCTACTACCACAAGACTTAAAATAGTTCTAATTGAATTCATTTTAATAATAGGAAAAAATATTTCATCAAAATCTATACCTTTCTTTTGTGCAAACCCCTTTACAACAAGTCTAGCCTTGTACCGCTTTTCGCCTCCATCTTCTTCCTTCAACTTGTAAACCCATTTATTTTGCAATGCTCTTTTTCCTGCAGGCAACTGAACCAAGTCCCAAGTATGTTTATTTACCAAGGAATCCATTTCCTCTTTCATGCCTTTCTCCCACTTCCTTTTGGTGTCTACCTTCATTGCCTCTTCATAACATTCTGGTTCACCAGAATCAATCAAGAATAAATAATACCATGAAGGAGAGTATCGTTCAGGGGGTATACTTAACCTAGTAGATTTTCTAACAACACTTGCAGGTTTTTGAGGTACTTGTTGCTCCTGTTGTTGTACATTTTGATTTTCTGGTTCCTTTGGAATTTCTTTTTCAGTGATCTCATCAAGCACTGTGTATTCTTGTTTTTCTTTTTCATGTTTCTTTCCCTGCAACTGATCTTTGTACATGACCATCTCATTGAATATGATATCTCTACTCCTAATGATTTTGTTATTTTCATAATTCCATAAGCGATAACCAAAATCATTAACACCATATCCAATAAAGGTACACTTCTTGGATTTTTCCTCAAGCTTTGTTCTATTTTCTTTATCAATATGGACAAATGCTTCACAACCAAAAGTTTTCAAAAAAGAATAGTTTACTTTTTTTCATGTCCATTCCTCCTCTGAAATTCTACCATCCAAAGAGCTTGAAGGTCCTATGTTTATTAAGTAAACAACAATATCTACAGCATCTTCCCAAAACTATAAGGCAAACCAGCATGCAATCTCATACTCCTTGCATGCTCCATGATTGTCATGTTCATCCTTTCTGACACACCATTTTCTTGTGGTGTTCTTGGAACTGTCTTCTCTCTACGAATCCCATGGTATGAATAGTAATCATCAAACTCCTTGCTGCAATATTCACCTCCATTA
>ML801732.1:406058-426242 GCA_009831015.1 Picea engelmannii | reverse complement strand
TGGGGTGTGGCATGAAATGAAGCCCCTGAATCTACTACCCAAGACTCAGAAATATTATCTACAGAAAGAATCAAAGCATCTTGTAACACATCACATGTTACATTTGCTTCATGATTTCTCTCGTGTTGTCCATCTCTTTGTTTCTTTGGAGCTCTGTAGTCTTTCTTCAAATGTCCTTTCTTCCCACAATTCTAGCACTCTATCTTTCCAAGTCTGGATTTGGATCTACCCTTCCTAGAATTCCCATGGTTCCTGAAACTCTTTCCTCTATCCTTTTGTCTTCCCTTGTTCTCCATGTTCAACGCATTTCCTGATGTCTCACCTGTGCTTTTCCATCGCATTTCCTCACAAAGGACTACACCAACAACATCATCAAATTTTAAAGTATTTTAACCAAAGATAGAGTTACTTACAACCATGACCAAGCCATTCCATCTTTTTGGCAATGAGCACAAGATTAGAAGAGCCCTGACCTCATCATCAAAGTCCACTTTTACAAAACTTAGTTGATTAGTAACCGTATTAAAATCATTTAAATGATCTGCAACAGACCCACCTTCTGACATATTCATATTAAATAATCTCTTCATTAGAAATACCTTATTGGACGTCGAGGGTTTTTCATACAATTTGGCCAATGCGTCCATCAAACCCTTCATTGTCTTTTCTTTGGAAATATTGAAATCCACCGACACTTCCAGGCTCAGCCATATCGTTCCTAGAGCCTTTCTGTCAAGAATCTCCCATTCTTCATCCTTCGTAGTCGTCGACTTCTTTGCTATTCCACCCAATGGTAGGAATATATCCTTCTAATATAAATAGTCTTCCATCTACATCTTCCATAACTGGTAGTTTTGGACATTAAATTTCTCGACCCTAAACTTTCCATCTTCCAACATTGCTACCACTCGAACCAAGAACCCTCTTTTCCTGCGAGTCACCTTTCGCTCTGATACCAGTTGTTAGAAAAATAAGATTGTGGAGCAATAAAATAAAACAAATGCAGAAACAAAACACAAAAGATACACAATACAATAGAGACACAGATTTACGTGGTTCACCCAATGTGGGCTACGTCCACCAGAGAAATTGTCAGGTCCTTCCTTTATTATTATCTAGCATATGAAGGGATACAACCTACAGCAAACCCGTTGTAACTTCCTCTTCTTTCTCTCATAGTCTCCTATCTCATAATACAATATTCGCAATCAACCATATCCGCAATACATTTCCCTCATAAAAGAGGGTTGCCTTCTAGGGTAAAAAACCCTAACATAATATCTATCGTTAGATCAACGACCTTATAATGAACAGTCCAGATTTACAATGAAATTACAATATACATTTACAAGGCAATTTTTCCTTCGGGGACTTCGCCCCCGAACCCCCGCTTTCCCCCAGACCCCGCAGAGGGGGTACCCCCCCTCTGCACTCCCCCGCATGGAAGAGTGTACATACTTCTGGGATGTAAATACTTCATGGGGTATAAACATGGCTAAAAGTAAAAGACCTCTGAATCAGGAAGATAATTAAGCTCCACAACCAACACTGGGTTCAATCCCTAGTGTAGTTGTCAATTTCTGTTACGGAAATATTCCCCTATGGACAAGTGAACTTTCCCTTGGATTAAAAACCCCTAATACCAAGACAAAAAAACACAAGTGGACACTAACATCCCTTTAAATTTAGTTTAACTAATCAGAAAGAAAGAGAGGGAAAAAAGGTGTGATGCACCTAGTTTCAAAGTTTGTCCTCGTTGCTTCCAATTCGATCTTGATCTCCAAACTCCTTAGCACAACTTGCTACCTGCAATGCAATAGACAACAAAAAGAAGCAAAGAAATCCTACTCTACAAGATTAGATAAAACAAATTCATCTACAAATATTGAAGGAACAGTAGACAAGCACATGCAAGAATACACAAGCTTGAAGGAAATAGGCCAAGTATATTAAAATGATAACCCAAAGAGAATACTTACAAACATGGATGATGATGTAGCACTCCTCCAATCTCTCCTCGTCCAGACCCTTGCATGAATCCCAAGATCATAATTTTGATATCTCTATCTGTCTCCAAAATCAAAGGTTTGATACCTCTAATATGTGTCTTCTTATCCATGGAATTCCCTCCTTATATAGGATTTGGAGGCTTAACCACCATAGACAATATCACTCACTAAATCCACTAAAATGGGATCCCCAATATTTTTAGGGAGAAAATATCTCTTCAAGGATTTCAGGGAGAAAATATCTATCAAGGATTTTAAGGAGGAAATATCTCTCAAGATCCACCAAATTATGATTTTGGTTTGAGAAAATATCTCAACCATCCATGAGATTCTCAACCTCTCCTTGAGATTAGAAAACTAAATGTGAGGTGGACTCTCACACTAAATTAATTTTTTTTTTATGAATATTAATAAATAATTCATGTGCACATAGTATTTTGACCTTCATATAATATATTTCTCCTCCAAATTGACTAGGGATTGTGACAAATGTTCTTTCATGGTTTCAAGGTGTTTGCAACACTTATCAAGGTGTATAAGATACTTTTACAACACTTGTGACACTTAGGGAGAGGTACTTAAGTGTGGAATTTTGATGTGGAACACAAATTCCTTCTCTAGTCAAAGATTGACGCAGCACCCCCTGCCTTAGCAGGTTCTACATGACCTCCCAGTCATAGGATCGTTCTTTATCTTCCCCTTAAGTTGAATTGACTCTTTTATTTCCCTATAGGAAACACCACACACACACAAGTGTATATCCATACATCCTTATGAGTTATGCCTGTACAAACAAGCACCAAGCACCAACTCACTCCCTTGTGATCACTGATATGACCACAGCCTTCACCCGAAAGGGTAATTCGGGTTTCACTACTTTGCGATTCCGGTTGCAAATGATCCTAAGTCTTTCGACCCTTGAAACCCAGAAAAGGGATAATGGTGACAAGATCTCCCCTTATCCTTCAACCATGTGCCCCTTCTCTATAACCTAGGGCCAAACCTCCCAAGCGCATCGAAACTTCGTGTATCGCGAGTTCTCGCTACTTCCTCCATTGACTTCCTATATGTCACGGTTCAACGAAACACCAACCTCTCGCCATGTGTCCTCTTTGATGGATGACTAGGATCATTTCGCATCCCAGATCCCCAGGTAATTGCTCCAGTATTCACCTTCTCTCTCCCAGTGTCTAAATCTCCAATGGTTGTGGATCTCCACCACCTATCACTCCAAATCCAATAGTTGGAATGATTTCATGATATCAGCGATCGCGAATCCTCGCTCCTCTCCACACTTATACTCTCAAATTCTGAAACCCAATGGTTTCTGGATCTTTTCCACCTGTCACCCCATAATGGACGGCTTGATTTCCTCTTCGCGAATTCAGGATTTCGCGTATCAAGGTTATGGAGTGAAACCTCCTCTGCTTGTCCAACTCTCGATTCCTTATGTTCAATCCTCTATGTTGTGTGCACTATAAAAGGATTTAACCCCCATGCACCTTCTTCTGGATCCAACAATTATTGGTCCTCTTGCCATATCTGACGATTCAGATCTATTTCTCCCTTATGCGCTCTCATGTGTGCCTGGATGTAGATTCAGTGGTCCAGATATTTTCCCCCAGTGCCAATCCAACGGCAGTTGTGTGCCTTCCTCCTGAGCTTCTCTCCTTCCTTGCCTCAGAATATTTTCTAAGTGTCGAAGGGTTTGAACATCGATTCTTCCTCGAGCCCAAGGATTTTGGGTCTCAACTACGTTATGAGAATGCTATCTCTTCTAGGTTTTTCTTGCTTTGAACCCTTGAAGGTCCTCAATTTTCTGCTTCCTTGTGTTGGAATTCTCTGTGCAAAGGCACTATTTCTCCTTAGCTTTGCTTTCTCAAATATCTAAGGGGCTCAACCCTTGTCTTTCCCTTCAAAGAGGAATTTGGTGTCCTCCTGACAACCTCTCCCTCAAGCATTCCTTGTTGAGCTATCCCATAGAATGTCCAATAACTATGTATGTGTCACTCCTCGACACTTTACTCGTCTTTGAACTCAATATAGAGTTCTTCTGTGCACTCGTTGCACTTTCTCAATGCCCTCCTGGCAGAGCTCTAAAGAACCTTCAGTAGTTATGTTCCTCTACATGTGCCTTCCTCTACATAGTCCTACCTCCAAGGTGTTCAGCAACCTTGAGGTTTCTCCCTGAGTCTAAGACTTCCTCTGGTGCACCCTCCTAGAACGTCTTGTCCTGAATTCTGAAAAACTTAGATGTGCACTCTTGCACTAGCCTTCAGAGTCCTCAGTACTCTTTCATGCAACCTCTTGCATGAAACCACAAAGAACCCAGACCTAAAATCAAATAAATCACAAATAGAAAATGATATATATCCCTACAAATGAAAATCTAACATACATCTACAGCATATGCACATAAAAGTATAAAAGACATTCATAAACACACACAATACAATATGTAGGAAAAGTTTATTTGTTTGTATTAATCTCAGAATGCCTATTTACAATGGGTATGATCTCGGACTGCAACAGAGTCTCGGTTTTCTCTTTTTCTCTCCCTAACTCATACCTAACTAATCTAGATACAAAGATCTTTTTACAAAAGGAGATCCTCGAGCTCTTCCCTCCATATCACCTACTCTCATTAATTTTACATTCAATTACATTCAATGGTTTTCTAGTCTGAATCGGATCTAGAGCCTACCTACTATTAGCCATTAAAGGTGAATCTAACTCTTGCTTGCTCAAAAGCATGGCTTGGCTCTGCCAGCCTTACAAACATTAAATTCATTTAATTTCAATTTGAAATTTGAAATCGAGAGGGTTGGTTCCTCTCTTCTCTTTGATGTGTTGTCTAGCTGACGCGTTGCTAGGGTGAAGCGATGCTCCTGCATCGTACTCCACTGCTGTGAAAAATTCATGAGCTCCTTCTCATGAGCTTCCAAGCTGTGTTGAAATCCACCTGGATCCCAAACTGTTATTTGGAGTTGTCCATCTGCTCCATTGCCTTGATGTTGTTGTTGCTTCTTCTTTCCTGCTGCAATGGTAGGTTCTTCTCTGCTCAGCTTCTCCCTGCTGACAGATTTTGTTGCTGACCTCAACATCAGCCTTCTAATTCTCTCAATTATCTCGTCCAGCTGCTCCCATGGCTGGCTCTTCTTTTGCAGACCCTCTGGATGCACTTCTTCCTAGAAAATGGGTAGATCAATTTGATCCCCCTTGTGGTTTTCCCCATCTCTTGCGGCCTTACTTGCCACTCTGCTGCAAAGTTTAGCCCTGCAGTCTCCTCACTGAGTTGTTTATCAGCTTCCTTTTCTAACATCTCTTCTTCTGCCAGTTCAACTCTAGCTTCCTCCAGTTGCTCCCCAGAATGGAATTCTACTTCATCTTCTGTTGCAGACCTCAGCGCTGCAGTCTCCATTTGTTCAGCTTCCCAGTCGAAATTTCTAAGCAATTCCACCAAATGATCCTCTCCTAAAATCATGACTATCTCCTTGTAGTCGTTTGTTGGTTTTGGATGGTCTAACCAATCCTCCAACATCCTCAATTCCATCTCCCACAGAGTGAGAAACTCATCTGCGTTCTCCTCTTTTATTGGGGAAGATTTTGATGTCTGCTCCATTTCTTCTTTCTCTTTGACAGTCACAGTTGGTTGTCCTTCTCCTGCTATTGTTGCAACTGCAACACATGCTTTGGCCTCAACTAGCATATATGGAAGGAATACCTCTATCCCTCCAATGATCAGAAAGTGTGTATGATCCTTCTCCATCATCTCTCCTTATTGATTTGAACTCTCCTCTGAGCTCATATTCTCTCCCTTGCCCACTTGGAAATATGGGATTTATGCCCTGCTTACCTAGCAGTCTTTGAGATCAACCAATGACCCCATATCATTGCCTTCCTGGCAACCTGTAATTTCTTCGTTTCCCTCCTGGCAGTTCGCAAGACCTTCCAGTGATCTCTTCTTCTCATCATCACTAATATTTCTCTTAGCTTCTGGCTCACAAATGTGAACCACTTCCTCTTCATCTCTAAGGCTTTCAGCATACAGCCATCCTCTTAACAACCTTCATTGTCCTCTGGCCAAAAATTTCTAAATGGGCCACTTTGCTTTCCTCTTTATGGGCCATTCATACACCCAATGCATCTTTGCATCCTGTTGCATTTTAAATGCAAGCATCTCCATCCTTTTCCTTATCTCCTTGAGTTCTTTATCTATCTCAGCCTTTATTTTCTGTTGACGATCTCCTCTTGGACCACGTCCATGGCCTTCAGTAGCCATCTTTTTCCTCTCTGGGTTTAGCTCTCCTGGTTGTCAAATGTTTGTTGCCTTCATGCAAATATATCTCTACGCACAGATCATCAGTACTCTATCTTCAACCTCTAATACCACCTGATGGTAACAAAGTATCTTCAGCTCTTTGGTGTCTATCTTCCTCGCCCTACAGAAATCAATTATGTGAAAGCTGTGATACCACTCTGAAGCAGGACCCCCTACCTCAGCAATTTCTACGTGACCTCCTGGTCTTAGGATCATTATTTATCTTCCCCTTGAGTCAGATTAACTCTTTGATTTCCCTACGAGAAACCCCACACACACACAAGTGTGTATCCACAGGTCCTTATGAGTTACGCATGTACAAACAAGCACCAAGCGCCAACTCACTCCCTCGTGATCAATTATATGACCATAGCCTTCACCCGAAAGGGTACTTCAGGTTTTGTGACTTCATGATTCTGGTTGCAAATGCTCCTAATTCCTTCAACCCCTGAAACCCCAAAAAGGGCTAACGATGACAAGCTCTCCCATTATCCTTCGACCATGTGCCCCTTCTCTATAACCTGGGGCCAAACCTCTCAAGTGCATCGGAACTTCGCGTATCATGAATTCTCACTACTCCCTCTGTTGACGTCCTCTATGTCGCGGGTCAATGAAACACCAACCTCTCGCCATGTGTCCTCTTTGACGGACGACTAGGATCATTTCACATCCCAGCTCCCTGGGTAATTGCTCCAGTATTCACCTTCTCTCTCCCAGCGCCTAAATCTATGATGGTTGTGGATCTCCACCACCTGTCACTTCAAATACAATGGTTGGAATGTGTTGGCACAGGGGCAGACCCAGGTTTCAACGCTACAAGAGTGCACCAACAAAACCCTATCTACCGACTCTTTCGGCAACACCTACGAAGAAGATGAAGCCTCACCTGAGGTATAAGCAGGGGTGGTTGCGAGACTCAAGTGTCTGCAACCTTAGGTGGGACACAGGTCTGTGATTATATCGCTTACAAAGCACTTAGCATTGATCATTCATCAATATTCAACCCTTATTATAATTCGCAAATAGCACAGAGCATCACAGCATTCACTTAGATCTAAGGTATCTTAGTACTTAGCAATAGTAAAATAGATCAGATCCAGTAGATCAACACTAAGCATCTTCATACATATCAGATATACTATTCATAGGCATATAATGAAGCACAAATCATAAGTAGATCTATCTAAATATATCAAAGCACTTATCCAAATCAGAGATAAACACATCAAGTCAAAGCATAACACATAGATTTATGTGGTTCACCCCCGCCCTGGGGCTACGTTCACTAAATCTTATTCTATATTATCATCTTCAATTGGTTACAAGCACGGAGCCATCCAAACCTACTGTGCATAGGACAGGAGATCTGTGCAGCTCGCAATATCCTTCTTCCTTTTCTTACAGCACAAATCCTTCTATATCTCCACACAGGGACTTGCATTAAGCTCTGCAAGCCTATAGAATACACAACACCTCGATCACACAGATCCCACTTGGCACGTAGCCTATATCACATAGATATAATAGATACTCTACTAGATGCCTAGATGTCTATTTATACATTTACAAAAGTGGTCCTAAGTGTGGATGAACCCACGGGCCAACATTCCTTTCCCATTACATATTCCCAAAATGGGCCCAAAAGTGGGTCAAGATCCCATGATCTTTGCCTCGTCTGGCACTCCATCTTCGACAGGCTATCGAAGTCCCAAAAATGGTCAAATATGATCAAGTGTTCCCAAAACTTGGTCAAGGGCCAACAGGCCCCCAAAACTCACCTGCGACTCGTTCCAAGTCACTCTGGTCTGAGAAATTCTACCTCGAATGCCTCAATCTTGGCTCGAGTTGCTTCGACCTGGTGCAATGTTATGGCCTCTTGCTCAGTGAACTCTTGGATGAGTGCGTCATTGACTGATCCTTCTAGGTGTTGTTATGTTGTGATGATGATATGTTCAAGTTCTACTCCTTGGTTTTCAACTTCAGTGAATAGTTGACATGCCTTCTCTTGCACTGGTTGAATTCGTTGAGAGACTTCCATCACTTTTGTCTGAATCATGTGGATCTGTTGCTGGGCCATGCGCTTCTCTAGAAACCTATTCATTCTTTTGACTGGTGAAAAGGCCTTCAATTGCGCTTGTAACATATCTTCATGTTGCTTTGCTTCTTGGGGTTGTGACTCCAATGCCTGCAACTCTATATTTTTCGTGAGGGTCTCATATGTCTGAGCGCTCCTAGAAGTAATCTACTTGCATTCCAATTCAAGGGCTTTCAATCTGCCAACTATGTTGCGGGCAGTTGCCTCTCTTAGGTCTCTGATTTCTTGAGGAGACTCGGGCACAGTACGAAGTTCCAGGTCTGTGATGTGTTTTTGAAGCTGTTGGATCACTTCTTCAAGTTGTGCCACCTACTGTGGAATTCATTCTTCAGCTCTCACTTCTATGACAGTCACAGAGCGAAGTGCTATGTTGACCTGTTCCTTTATTTCTAGCTGCTATGTGATCAACTTCTCCTTGCTCTGTTGTAGTTATTCTTTCTCTTTGTCCCACTATACTTGAAGAGCAAGTTTTTCTCGTTCGGAATCATTGCACTGCTCGACAAGTACTCCCTATACCTATGTCAAAGCCTGGGTGGATTGCGCTATGTCTTATTGAGCTCATCAAAGGTGAGCTTCGACCATATCAATAATCTGGTGGAATTGAGATGGCTCATCTCTCGGTTCTACTGTTCCTATTGTCAAAGGTGCAGTGAAGACTGCACGGATAGACTGGAGTGCCTGCTGCACTCCTTGGAGTTCAATATCGATACGATTATATCTCATGCTTCTCTAATATCTCTTGTGAAGCATCATTCACAGTTGCAATGATGAAATTAAAATCATCCAATGTGAGGGTAGTCCGCATCTTGGTTACAAGGGTTCTAGGTTTCTTTAGGGAGGAATATTTTGGAGGTGAAACCTTCCTCTTCTTCAATGAGTCCTCTTTGTCCCTAGGTGGTAGTACTTCTCCTTTCTATTTTTCAATTTCTGCGCCTTCTATTTCTTTGCCATCATCCCCTTCATCTGGTGTGATAGAGGCAGTCCTTATAGATGCATTGTCTACATCGTGAACCTCTTTAGGCTTCTTTTTCTTGCTAGGTCTGGTTGTATCCTATGCAACTTTCAGGTTGTCTACATCAGACAACTCTGTAGGGTTGGCTGGAATGAGAAGGCATGCCGACTATTCCTTGGTGATCTCTTCGATGTCTTCCTCGATCAACTTGTAATATGACTGCAACTGTTGCTTGTGCTCATCAGTGTGCGTTGTTATATAAATAAAGTGGTGGTCCACGCTGAACTTCATTAAGGCCCAAAACCTGTGGAGGGTATTAGAGGTCATCTGAGGCTTAGACTAGATGGCTTGATTCAACTGGTTGTAGTAAGTATGGAAGACGGTGTTGGATTGCCACTGCTTGTTCATATCATTAGAGTATCATAAGGTGTTGAACTTTGCAGCCAAAGGTTCAAAGGCTCTATGTCGGGGAAGGTTGCACCTTTTGGCATTTCCCATGCAATGAATGTGATCAGTATGACAAGCCAGCTGAAGTGGAACTCATACCCTTGGTCTTGTGCTTCCTGGCAATCAAGATCTAGCTGATTTACAAGGTACTGCACCCAATTCATCTCAAGTCCTTCCGCGCACTTTCTTGTGAGGTCAACTATGAATCTAATCACTTGGGTGGGTCAATTCTTGTGAACTAACTTGCTTGTGATTAGTTGACATGCAAACCACACTGCACCACTCTGGATAGAGGCTACCTTGTAACCTCGCATGCCCTTCTCGATATCGCCATAAGTTTCTTTGATTCTCTGCACTAATGCTCGGTCTGAGGTCTTTCTAGGGTAAAATTCTTGTGGTTCAGGGCCTTGCATGCTCATCCCTGTGATTTGATTGATCAAGGTCGGATCCATGGTGATGCAGCGGTTCAACCATAAGTATCCTCTATGGTAGTAGGATAGCAGTAAATTTACACATGCATTCACCTCCTGATGCCTGCCGAAGTGTGGGATCTTCATCACATTGAGCAGTGTGGACTGCGCGAGGTTCTAGGTCCATGACTGTGAGATAATCTTTGAATTATTGCCTTTAGTTCTGGTCAGATACTTATACAGGGCGAGCATGTTGTAATCCTTTCTGTCGCCAAGGTTGAAGTCACTGAACTTCAATGTTGTGAGCTTATCCTGGTCGGCTCAAACTGCATGTATCCCTTTTAGGAGGTACGCCATGACCAAATCATAGTCAAAATATATGGGCACACTGCCTCAGTTGATGGCGCCACTTAGAGGGGGTAGGTAGGTAGGTAGAATGCTTAGAATCAACTTGGCATTCGCGATATCATCTATGTGTTTCATACGCTTGTCATCGGCTTGTCGAGATGGTCTGGCTCAAGAAGTGGATAGAGAGGCTACCAATCCTCTTGTTGATGATGCTTGAAAACCTATGGATACTCCTCTTTCCAACATGATTCTCTCAGTCATTAAATCAACCAGAATTTCTGTTACGGATTCTTCGACTGCAGTGAGCTCGTCAGACATACGCACTCGGGATAAATTACCAGGGTCACAATGATCTTAAACACTACACAAGAATGAACAACAAAGGCATGATGATCACTGTATATACTTGCTAGTCTGCGGGATTCAAATTATCAGTTGGAAAAAGTGTTCTTCGGGCATGGCGCGACGAGATATATAGGCGATCTTGGCAATGGTTTTCTTTGCAATGGGTATGAGCCTCATTAATTTTTGTTCAGTCCATTATGGCGTCGTCTAATGGTCTGTGGTGAGCCATCAATTCTTTTCAATCCATTCAGAGTGGTAGTCGAATAGATATATCGGCCTCTAATGGCTATATTGCTTCGCCTCGGTGAAGTGGCCTATGTCATTGGTCTGGTGTCTCGGCGAAGTTCAAATTCTGCAAGTTTTCCTTCTGTGAGGTTCCCTCTAGAATCTTTTGTAGCCTGTCGATCTTAGATCTCTTTTTACTTAGCTTCCTAGCCTTCTTTCCAGTGAGCTTCATCTCGGTGATTATCTTCCCATTCTGATTCTTATTTTCCTTGGACATAGTCACTTTGCGCTACTGAGATTCTCTCCTAAGACTCAGGGGTAATACTTCTTATATATCTGAGATAGATACTTCAATATTCTGTGAGTCCTCTAATGCTCTTGTAGCTTTGACATATGGGCTTCTAGTGTCAAATAGCTTCGATTTGTTCTCCTATTCTTCAATCAACTGCGTGATCCTTTTGGTCATGAAATCATTTAACTCTTGTCTCTGATGTTATAAAACCTCTTCTTCTTCCTTCTTTCTGGATTGATCTCTTTCAATCCAAGGTTTTCCAAGTAACATAGTAAATGGGGCGTTGTCCTCAATAAATTTGATAATCTCAAAATATTCTTTACTCGAAGTTCCATTGGCATTCATAGATATCTGAGTGAGATTTCCACATAGGGTTACCAGTTTTCCTCTGAATAGTCTTATTCCTCCTAATGAAGGAATCATAGCAGGCCTCCCTATAGCTTCCCAAGTTCTCTCTGGCATAATGTTCACTTGCATTTATTCATCTAGAACACAGTCAATGTCGAAGTCCCCTATTCTTACTTCGATGCATTCATTTTCTTTAAAGATCTCTAATAACCTAACATGTCAGTGATCATTCAAGGTGTCTTTCATCTATAGCAATACCTTCTCTGATTCCCTCTGGGGTTCTACTATTTCTGGATATACCTTAGGGTTTTCTTGACTCAGATTCATTCTTTCAAGCTTAGCAATCATTCTAGGGAAATCCAATACTTCATGGTCTATAGATTTGCAACAAAGACAACTAGGTCTTCCACTACGACATTCTTTAGCAAAATGTCTCGATTTTATGTAACTGTAACATAGGGTTAATCCTCTCTTTCATTTAAATGTTCCCCAACTTCTTTTGTACTGTGCACCAAGATCATGGTAGCTAGCCTGTAAAAAATTATTTCTAGGATCCTGCATCCATTTGTTAGTCCAAACATTTTTTCTATGCATAGGTATAACATATCTATCATTATTCTTATCAGATCTACTCATATCAAACCTTCTTTCATCTATCAGTGCCCCAGTTTTCAAACTAGGATAAACTCTATTAAACATACCTAGATCTATACCTTAGAAACAAAAATGTTCACTTATCTTACTTCTACAGAGCACAAAGTCTCCAAATATAAAAATTTTAACTACTCTTACCTCTATTAGAGCACTGAGCTTACAGATATTACCTCTTTTCTATAGATCTGACCTCTTTTCTTTAGAAACTTCCACTTTTACTTTTCTTAGAGCACAAAGTGTTCAGATATTACTTCTTTTCTTTAGATCTGGCCTTCTTTATTTAGCACGGAGCTTTTAAGATCAAGTGGAATACTGCGCACTAGGGCACAGATCCACGCATAGGGCTTCCAAAGTTTCAGGATGAATCTTTGCACAAAGCTTCTTCTTCCTCAGTTCCCAGCAATCACAGTTTCAAGTCTCGGCAACAGAACCATTTGTTGGCACAGGGGCAAACCTAGGGTTCAAATCTACAAGAGCGCACCAACAAAACTCTAACTATTGGCCCTTTCGGCAACACCTATGAAGCAAATGAAGTCTCACCCAAGGTAGAATAAGGGGTGGTTGTGAGACTCAAGTGTCTGCAACCTTAGCTAAGACACAGGTCTATGATTATATCACTTACAGAGCACTTAGCATTGATCATTCATCAATATCCAACCCTTATTATACTTCACAGATAACATAGATCATCACAGAATTCACTTATATCTAAGGTATCTTAGTACTTAGCAACAGTAAAACAGATCAGATCCAGTAAATCATCAATAAGCATCTTCATACATATCATATCTACTATTCATACGCATCTAATGAAGCACAAAGCATAAGTAGATCTATATAAATATATCAAAGCACTTAGCCAAAGCATAGATAAACACATCAAGTCAAAGCACAGAGAATAACACACAGATTTACGTGGTTCACCCCCACCCTGGGGCTACATCCACCAACTCTTCTTCTATATTAGCATCTTCAATCAGTTACAAGGATGGAGCCATCAAAAACTACTATGCATAGGACATAAGATCTGTGCAGCTTGCTAGATCCTTCTTCCTTGCCTTACAGTATAAATCCTTATATATCTCCACATAGGGACTTGCACTAAGCTCTGTAATCCTATAGAATACACAACTCCTGGATCACACAAATCCCACTTGGCACGTAGCCTATATCACATAGATACAATAGATACTCTACTAGATGCCTAAACGTCTATTTATACATTTATAAAAGTGGGCCTAAGCATGGGTGAACCCATAGTCCGACATCCCTTTCCCATTACATATTCCCAAAATGAGCCCAAAAGTGGGTCGAGATCCCATTGTCTCTACTTCATCTGGCACTCCATCTTCGACAAGTTCTGGAAGTCCCAAAAATAGTCAAATATGACCAAGTGTTCCCAAAACTTGGTCAAGGGCCAACAGAATGATTTCGCGATATCGACGATCACGAATCCTCACTCCTCTCCACACTTATACTCCCAAACTCTGAAACCCCGATGGTTTCTGTATCTTCGCCTCCTGTCACCCCACAATGGACGGCTTGATTTCCTCTTCGTGAATTCAGGATTTTGTGTATCGGGGTTATGGAGTGCAGCCTCCTCTGCTTGTCCAACTCTCGATTCCAGATGTTCAATCCTCTATGTTGTGTGCATTATCAAAGGATTTAACCCCCGTGCACCTTCTTCCAGATCCAACAACGGTTGGTCCTCACGCCAGATCTTATGGTTCAGATCTATTTCTCCCGTGTGCACTCTCCTATGTGCCTGGACGTAGATTTGGTGGTCCATATCTTTTCTCCCAGTGTCAATCCAATGGCAGCCATGTGCCTTCCTCCTGAGCTTCGCTCCTTCCTTACCTTAGAAGATTTTCTAAGTGTCGAAGGGTTTGAACTTCGATTCTTCCTCGAGCCCAAGGATTTTGGGTCTCGACTACGTTCTAAGAACGTTATCTCTTCTGGGTTTTTCTTGCTTTGAACCCTCGAAGGTCCTCAATTTTTCTCTTCCTTCTATTGGAATTATGTGCACAAAGGCACTATTTCTCCTGAGCTTTACTTGCTCAAATATCTAAGGGTCTCAACCCTTGTCTTTCCCTTCAAAGAGGAATTTGGTGTCCTCCTAACAACCTCTCGCTCAATCACTCCTCGCTGATCTATCCCATAGAACGTCTAGTAACTTTGTATGTTTCACTCCTCGACACTTCTCTCGTCTCTGAATTCGAGATAGAATTATTTTTATGCACTTGTTGCACTTTTTCAATTCCCTCATGGCAGAGCTCTACAGAACCTTTAGTAGTTTTGTTCTTCTACCTATGCCTTCCTCTGCACATTCCTACCTCCAAGGTGTTCAGCAACCTTAAGGTTTCTCCCTGAGTCTAAGACTTCCTCTGGTGTGCCCTCTTGGCACGTCTTTGCCTGAATTCCGCAAAACTCATATGTGCACTCTTGAACTGACCTTCAGAGTCCTCAGTACTCTGTAATGCAACCTCTTGCATGTAACCACAAATAACCCAGACCTAAAATCAAAGAAATCACAGACAGCAAATTCTATCTATCCCTGCAAATGCAAATCTAACATAAATCTACATCATATGCACATAAAAGTATAAAAGACATTCATAAACACACACAATACAATATGAAGGAAAAATTGTTATGTTTGTATTAATCTCAAAATGCCTGTTTACAATGGGTATGAGCTCGGACTGCAACAGAGTCTCGGATTTCTCTTTTTCTCTCCCTAACTCATACCTAACTAATCTAGATACAAAGATATTTTTACAAAAGGGGGCTCCTCGAGCTCTTCCCTCCATCTCACCTACTCTCATTAATTTTACATTGAATTACATTCAATGGTTTTCTAGTTTGAATCACATCTAGAGCCCACCTACTGTTAGCCATTAAAGGTGACTCTAAATCTTGTCTTCTCAAAAGAATGGCTTGGCTCTGCTAGCCTTACAAACATTAAATTCATTTAATTTCAATTTGAAATTTGAAATCAAGAGGTCTGGTGCCTCTCTTCTCTTTGAATGCGCGCTTTGATGTGTTGGTTGGCTGGTGCGTTGCTGGGATGAAGCTATGCTCTTGCATCAAAGATGTAGAAATTTTATGGTTGTATTGCAAATGCTAGAGTTTAAAAGGTTTTGTTGATGGTAGAAATGGAAAAAATACTCACTCAAATATTTTTTAGTCTCACTAGGATAGGTGAGATAGATGGGATTATCACCATGTGTTTATAGCCTGTCAAAATCTCAATCAAACCTCAAGAAATAGATTATTGGATGTGATGATGTTATAAAAATATGTATGCTTTAAGATTAAATAAGTATAAAAATAGAAAATGTACTTGAAAAATGAATTTATAAATAATTGAATAAGCAAATGCAAGATATCATAAATCTGAAAATCGTAATACAACAAGTCTCATAAATGAGAAGTAATCGGAAAATAATTTTATTGATAACATTATGAGTTTACAACCGAGTTTATCTTTTCAAACCCCTGTGAGTGTTTGGATTAGAGTTATACTTAGAAGTCTAAGATGTAATTTGACTCATACATAGACAACCGATGTCTTAAAAGAAGAACACTATAATTGAAAAATGAACTGGATCAATCCAAGCTACAAGTGCATCATTGTCTTGACTCTGCAAAACTAGCATTAATCAGAACTGAAATAAATTCATAACTTCCAATAAAACCTAAACAGACTTCCAAAAAGAATGAATGACCTTGGATCATGTCAATAATCAATGCTTCCTACTCCTTTCTTCACCACCTTTAGAATAATCTTGTTGTCAACAAGATAACTTAGCTCTAAGAAAATTCAGAATGGAATGAATGAACATATATTCTCACTTGAGGCAAGACCAAACCTTATCAGAGGTATTTCTTTCTATTTTCTCATCTCCCTAATTTTTCTTGCTCTCCTCATTTTGTATCTTCAAAAAGTAGTTTGAGTAGTTCAACTACTCTTTTTTTTAAAGTTAAATAATTTTAGTTAGGAGAGAACAACTTTAATTTATAATAAGGGTAATAGATAATAAATAATAGGTGGGGTCCCTCTGAGTCTTCATTCCTTTATTTCCAACATTTCCCTTGTAACTCCAAAACTTAATTAAATACAATGCATAAATCAACATCATAAAATACACAAAAAAAAGTCACCAATATAAACATGTGACATCAATAAACACTTGTAACTCCCAAAAATATCATAATGGCACGATATTAAAAGTTTCAAAAACAATACCATGTGTCTATTGTCCAAAATATGCATCAAATGTCAAGGTGTAAATGTCATCATATAAACTTAAATAAACCAACAATAATATTGTTTGTTTGATGTTGTCTTTCTTTGTTTGCTTCCTTCTGAGAGGGAAGCCTTGTGCTCAAGTAAGTCTTTATCAACAGACTTATTTTTCTTCCACTTTCTCAATCTCAGAGTGCATATCATTGAAAGTGATTTTTCTCTCATCACTTTCATCTTGGGCTGAAGGTTGTTTTGACTGTATGGATGAGGATTCGGATGACTTGGAGCATGGTGAATTATCATGTTGTTTTCATTTATCCATATGAGGCTCAGTTTGTAGCATTTTGTGTTTTTTAGGGACTTGAACTGTTTAGGCCATAGGAGCAACAGATCAACATGAGGCATATAATGTAGAGGGGGAGGTGGTGGCAATGGGTTATCAAGCCATTGAGATTTTCTAGAAGGAGGATTTGAAAGAATATTTTCCCATCCATCATTGGTTGGATGCATAGGAGGTTCGGGGAACTCAGTAATACTCGGATGAGGTTGTAGAGGTAGATTAGAAGCGGTTTGAGGATGCCCCAAGGCAGGGTGTCCAACAAGATTAAGGTAGTAAGTTTGCACCATCTGATTAAACTCTTCAAAGACAACATCAAAATGTAGTGAGAATCACATATTCTTGTTTCTTCCCTATTTCCCAAAAACATTAGCCTCTCTTCCTCTTCTACCCTTGTTACCTTTGTTTCCACTACGGTTACTTCTACGACCAAAAAGCTCATCTATATGTCTCATTATTCCAATTAGTAAATATAGAAGACATTGTATATCAAACATATAATACATTTTTGCTTGAAATGACTTAGTTATGGCTCTAAAAAAAGACAGTAAATCAAGCATGCAAGGGAACAATGAGTGGTAATGAAGGAAAACAAGGAAGAAAAACCACATTCTAATAGGCAGCCTTCTCACAATTTTGCTTTCAAAAAGATGAACTATACATCCATTTGCATTTTTTTTTTATGAACGGTCTACTATTTATTTGAAAATGGGAAATGAATGAAAATGAAATATTAAATGACAGGGGAACAATAAAAAGGGAGTTGTAATTAGTGAAAAATGTTATAAGATGGTAAGAATGCATGAAGAATTCATGTTCATCGTCTATTAATAGTCAACTGTATCATTTTCCATTGAAAATCTAATAATCTGTGTAAAGTTCATTTCATAACAATTTCCCAAAACATTCATGTATGCCCTGATTATTTATTTTTCTAGAGTTGTCCTTTCAAACTATTTAATGATACAAGTTTACACCATGAAAATCAAATGATAAATTGTCATACAACATGCTTTTGACTAGAAACAATAAATTTAATGTCATATAAGGGTCTTCCATCATAAACGATACAAAGGCTTGTCTTAATCCATCATTTAAAATTACATAAACATGGGGGGAATGTGAAATTAAAATGAAGTATGATTTTAGGAAATATGGGAATAATGCCTAGAAAGTGATACATATCGTGGGGGTAATGCCATGTTCATGTAAAAATAAATTGTTCATCTATATATTAGACCTTTAATCCATTGCCACATATGCAGTTTCCCTTTTCACTTTAACAACTCAAACTTGGAATTAGACTTTAACTTTATAAATTATTTTGAATGTTGAGTTGTCCATGAATTCAACCAGCTTTTACTTCTTTTATAGTCGAACCTAGTTCACAATATCATGTATATTCGGGATTGTGCAAAGCCTGATATTAAATCAAATTTAGAATAACAGGCTTAGCATTATAATCATGAGGAGTAAGAATGGGCATGGCTACAAATCTTTATAATGGACAGAGAAAGAGTCAAACTTTACTTTTAAGTTTCCACAAATGATACGACCAATATTCTTGCTCAGAAAACCAAGAATATAATCAAAACCAAGCTATAAGTTGAATGAGAAAAATGAACTCCAAAATCAAAAGAACTCGAGCCATCTCGTCGATACCCGCAAAAGTATGAACTCAGGTACATAAGAAAGAAAGAGGGTTTAGTTCTACAATCAACAGCGAAATCAAAGGGCACACAACCTCTATAATGGATAGGAGTAAGGACAACCACATGATGTGCACCACTCTGTAATAAACCAAAACGACAATCAAACCATAATTTATTAGCTTGAATTTGAACTTTTAACATTTCAAATGAGAATGGGAATGGTCATAGCTTATATGGCTTCCTTTGAACTGCATGCAACTTAAAATGAATCCTTCATAGGGTTCAAATACACATAACCAAGAAACAAACCAATGTTATATCCACATTCTTCTTGGAAACAATAAACCCAAGTTCGAACCCGAGTATCAAACTCAACAAAATAAACAAAAAGGGTTTGAGTAAAATCATTGTTGGTTGAATAAAATTTGGGACAGTGAACAAAAAAATTAAAAACTTAAACAATCATCCATTGTGTAGACATGGGTTCAACTCATAACCCAAAAAATATTCAACATGTATCCATTATAGCCAACATAGGTTCAACTAATAACTATAATCAGCAAGATAAACAACTAGAATTTGTTTAGACTTGGTCGCATCAACAATGGACACTCTATATTTGATTTCAAACCAGAACTCAAGTCGAAACCCATAAGATATTTATGATGATAAAATGGTTTTGAGTCATTTTAATTTTAAATCCATTACTCTAACAAATCTTCAAGAGAATGGAAAGTGATATTATGAATCGAGAGAAGAATTCATACAACAAAGAGTATAAACAAAAACCAATTCCTTTTCCTTTTCAAATAAAAACCCTCTAACAACATTCAAAATACTTCTATTTCATGAGCAAAAGAAGAATACACACTTAATACCAGTCTAAATCAGAGCCATTGTTATTTCATCAACTCACAAAACACATGCAGAAGATGTTTCATAGTATGGCGAGTACATACCTTTCCAAAAGTTCTTATATACTAGTAATGGAGTCTAAAACACTTGTTGCAATCAACAAGAGGAGGGTTCCAAGGCTGAGCTTAAACTCTTCTTCCACATACCAAACTTAAACGAATTGATAAAAACCCCAAGCAACATGAGGTGGTAAAACATGGGATTGTGGGAGTTAATGCCCATGTCCCTTCCATTCAATGCATGGCCAACCCATCATGTCGAAATTCAGAACTTGATACCATATGCATATGCCAACTCAATGCAATGCATCATAGTTATTCCATATGAACATTTAAACCTTGAAACAATTGAAATCATATAAACCATATAAGTTATGCCATGTGCTATGTCAATTTCAAACCTCATACCATTTGCCAATAAATGTTATCTCTGTTGGATCATGTTGTCATTGATGCCAATGGTTTGATTGATTGATGTCATTGATTGATGTCAAGTGATTGATTGATGTCAAAGGATTGATTGATTGATGATTGATGTAATATAATATGTATTGTCCTTGATGAGAATGCATAGATGAAGATGGAT
>ML801732.1:387263-405444 GCA_009831015.1 Picea engelmannii | reverse complement strand
ACAATAAATTTAATGTCATATAAGGGTCTTCCATCATAAACGATACAAAGGCTTGTCTTAATCCATCATTTAAAATTACATAAACATGGGGGGAATGTGAAATTAAAATGAAGTATGATTTTAGGAAATATGGGAATAATGCCTAGAAAGTGATACATAACGTGGGGGTAATGCCCTGTTCATGTAAAAATAAACTATTCATCTATATATTAGACCTTTAATCCATTGCCACATATGCAGTTTCCCTTTTCACTTTAACAACTCAAACTTAGAATTAGACTTTAACTTTATAAATTATTTTGAATGTTGAGTTGTCCATGACTTCAACCAGCTTTTACTTCTTTTATAGTCGAACCTAGTTCACAATATCATGTATATTCGGGATTGTGCAAAGCCTGATATTAAATCAAATTTAGAATAACAGGCTTAGCATTATAACCATGAGGAGTAAGAATGGGCATGGCCACAAATCTTTATAATGGACAGAGCAAGAGTCAAACTTTACTTTTAAGTTTCCACAAATGATATGACCAATATTCTTGCTCGGAAAACCAAGAATATAATCAAAACCAAGCTATAAGTCGAATGAGAAAAATGAACTCCAAAATCAAAAGAACTTGAGCCATCTCGTCGATACCCGCAAAAGTATGAACTCAGGTAGATAAGAAAGAAAGAGGGTTTAGTTCTACAATCAACAGCGAAATCAAAGGGCGCACAACCTCTATAATGGATAGGAGTAAGGACAACCACATGATGTGCATCACTCTGTAATAAACCAAGACAACAATCAAACCATAATTTATTAGCTTGAATTTGAACTTTTAACATTTCAAATGAGAATGGGAATGGTCATAGCTTATATGGCTTCCTTTGAATTGATGCAACTTAAAATGAATCCTTCATAGCGTTCAAATACACATAACCAAGAAACAAACCAATGTTATATCCACATTCTTCTTGGAAACAATAAACCCAGGTTCGAACCCGAGTATCAAACTCAACAAAATAAACAAAAAGGGTTTGAGTAAAATCATTGTTGGTTGAATAAACTTTGGGACAGTGAACAAAAAAATTAAAAACTTAAACAATCATCCATTGTGTAGACATGGGTTCAACTCATAACCCAGAAAATATTCAACATGTATCCATTATAGCCAACATAGGTTCAACTAATAACTATAATCAGCAAGATAAACAACTAGAATTTGTTTAGACTTGGTCGCATCAACAATGGACACTCTATATTTGAGTTCAAACCAGAACTCAAGTCGAAACCCATAAGATATTTATGATGATAAAATGGTTTTGAGTCATTTTAATTTTAAAGCCATTACTCTAACAAATCTTCAGGAGAATGGAAAGTGATATTATGAATCGAGAGAAGAATTCATACAACAAAGAGTATAAAAAAAAAACAATTCCTTTTCCTTTTCAAATAAAAACCCTCTAACAACATTCAAAATACTTCTATCTCATGAGCGAAAGAAGCATACACAATACCAGTCGAAATCAGAGCCATTGTTATTTCATCAACTCACAAAACACATGCAGAAGATGTTTCATAGTATGGTGAGTACATACCTTTCCAAAAGTGCTTATATACTAGTAATGGAGTCTGAAACACTTGTTGCAATCAACAAGAGGAGGGTTCCAAGGCTGAGCTTAAACTCTTCTTCCAAATGCCAAACTTAAACGAATTGATAAAACCCCAAGAAACATGAGGTGGTAAAACGTGGGATTGTGGGAGTTAATGCCCACGTCCCTTCCATTCAATGCATGGCCAACCCATCATGTCGAAATTCAAAACTTGATACCATATGCATATGCCAACTCAATGCAATGCATCATAGTTATTCCATATGACCATTTAAACCTTGAAACAATTGAAATCATATAAACCATATAACTTATGCCATTTGCTATGTCAATTTCAAACCTCATACCATTTGCCAATAAATGTTATCTCCATCATATCACTTCAACCTTGTACCCTATGATCATCCTATATATCCATATGAATAGTCCAGGGTTTATACCTTTGTGTATAGTATAACCATATATATCATGCCAATCAAATTATATGCTTGGAATAAATATATAGTATATAGTTTGTAAAACTCCACCTTGACATGCCTTTGTTGCTATATGAATATTGCCACACTGATTCAAATTTATGAGCAGAATGAAATGAAACACAGATATATAACATTAACACAGATATATAGAGAACAATAACAGAGATACAGTGAAACTTAACTTATATTCAATAAGAAATATGTTGAAATGGTAAAATGCAGAATGAAACAATCTTGCTCGAATGGTGGTATTCAATATCTGAGAAGAGATGTGGAGGCTACGCGCATTCATATTAGCACATTACAATAAGGCCTCAAGGACTTTTTAGCATCAAGAAGAAATCAGAAAACCCTAGACATCCAGAAACCTAACCCTAGAAGATGAAGCGCCAAAAGTCATGTGGGCCCCAATGAGGTAAGTTTGTACATCAACTTCTTGGGGTCGTAACTTTTGCATACGATCTCTATTTTAGGTGCACGATAGCTCTTTGGAAATATCTATATGAGGACTACACATTTTTCCATCACACTTTGACTCACCCTATAGTGTGACTGTGGAGAGCCCAAAAAACGTTGTTTAGGGCCTCAAAACGGCCCCGAAAGTTTAGGACCCGAAAAGCTAGAAACAAATTGACAAGATGGAAATTGTGTGAGAACCAGTTGGAAGAGGTGGGTGGCCATTGATATCCACCTGGATCAATCCTCTCCCCTTAGGAAGTAATGGTCTCCATTGGGTTGAGTTCCCCAATCAGATGAGGAAATTTCTCTTGAATTTGGCCCCGGGTGAGCCACTTTCTTTGGTGCAGGAGTTGCTCCGCTTTAACAACATGATAAAGATGAAGATTTTGTTGGTGAGTACCCTTGACTTGTGTGTCCATGATTGATCCAGGTGGATATTGGAGGCCACCCACCTATTCCAACTGGTTCCTCTTGTTTGTTTTTGGTTCAAAATGTTCTTATGTACTTCCTTGTAATTGTGGGTTCTACACTTTTGGGGTGTTCCGAAGCCCTACACATCTTCCAGGTGAATATTGGTGGCCTCTCACCTAATCCAATAGGCTTATTTTGTATGTTTTCATGTCAACACATCTTATTATACTTCCATAAGATGTTTTTTTGTCTTTCCATAGTCAAATTGTAAATGGAGTCAAATTTTGATGGCATAATGTGTAGCTCTCTGAAAAACCTTTCCAATGGGCTATCACGCGCCTAAAACAGAGGTCGTATGAAAAATTTATGACCCTAGGAAGTTAAGGTACCAACTTACCCATAGGGGCCCACACGACTTTTGGTGTTTCACCTCCTAGGGTTAGGTTTTTGGATGTATAGGGTTTTGGCATTCATGAGTAATATCAAAAAGGCCTATGAAGCCTCATTGTAATCATTCTGCTCATACAGATGCATGTAGAAGCCAAATCTCTTCTCAGAGATAGATACCACCATTCGAGCAAGTGTTTCAGTTATGTAGTTTTACAGTTTCATCCTATTTCATTTATTCAATAGAAGATATTGTTCACTGGATATCTGTGTTTTTCTTCATATCTCTGTGTTTATTGTATTCAGTTTGTTAATCACTTCATTCCACTCCTAAATTTGGATCAGTGGTATCAAAGTGATCTACTCTTCATTTATTTGTCTTTGTGCATGTCCCCGACAAGATTTGGGTACAATAAATTGGGACTCGAACCAATCGATCCATTGCAAGATCAATCGCATCAAGCCCAGAAACAACCCATGGGGGATGAAAAGAAAGATGATGGAGAAGGAGATCCTATTAAAATGTTGCTCAAGGAATCCCTCGCATGACAAAGGAACGAAATGATGGACAACTTTGCACAGATCGTTTGACGCCTGCCCATAGGAGAAGAATCTTCATCAAGCGACCATGCAACCCCCTTCAAGGTACAAGTAAATTTTGATATTCCATTATTTGAAGGATTGATAGATGTGGATGTTGTAGATAAATTGTTGAACCTGCTCGAAGGGTATTTTTTGATCCACAATTTTTCCAACAAGGAAAAGATTACTTTTTCACTCCTCAAGGTCATCCCCCATGTTAAGGACTAGTGGGATACTTACTCTGAGAAAAGGGTCGTAGAGGAATCTACAGTATTTTTGGTTGCCCATATATGGGATTCCTTCCAGGATGCCATTAAAGAACAATACTACCTTTTTGGAAGCTATGAGGACCAGTACACCAGGTGGACTACCCTACGTCAAGAAAGGGACCAGATAGTACCAGATTTCACCAATATTTTCCATACCCTATGCACCAAATTGGGTATCAAAGACTCTGAGGGACATCTGGTGCTCAAATACTATGGTTGTTTACATAGATACATTCAAACAGAAATGGATCTTTTGGACATCACCTCATTGTGTACAACTTATATATATGTTGTCAAGATCGAGCAGAAATTTAAGCAAAAGAGGCGAGAGTTTGGATCTGCAAACTCCTCACAGTCGAAGTAGGGAAAAGGCATCCCCAACCCACATAGCAAGGGACAGAGCAAAGAGGGAAACTTTATGGAAAACCAGTCAAAGCCACAACAGAAGAAGGGCAATGAGAAAATGAAGAAGGACACGGGAAAATGGTCTAAGTACCATAAAATCCCTTGGCACAACATTGAAGAATGTCACTCCAAGAAGTCACTTGTGGTCGAGATGAAGGATTCCAAGTGAGAGGTAGATTATGATTCTGAATCAAATCCTAAAGGAGGGAAGTAGATTATCGATGTTGAACCCAGTGCCCCTATTTCTACCACCAAATTCCATCCAAGCAAACCAAAAGAACCATAGGAAGGGAAACGCCTCTTTCATTGAAAAATGTGGGTAAATGGGGCTCCGCTTCATTTCATTGTCGATAGTGGCAGTCAGAAGAACTTAATTTCAACAAAGGTCGTCAAGCAATTGGACCTACCAATGACACTACGCTCGCATCCCTACACCATCGGCTGGCTTCACCAACGGAGAGATATTTGTGTCAGCCAACAATGTCATCTTCCCTATGGCATCAAGCCTTTCAAAGATGAGGTATTGTGTGATATTGCTCCCCTTGAAGTTTGTGATGTTCTTTTAGGACAACCATATTTGTGGAAGCGTCATGTTGTGTATGAGTCTATACCCTACAATGTTATTATTACTTTGGGTAGACAATTGTACAAGATACTAGAGGTAGCGTCGCCTACTGCTATTTCTTTAATATTTTCTAAGCAATGCAATAAGGTCATTTCACATATTAGGAAGTTCATATTCTTTGTGATCTGTGCTCACAGTAAGCAGAAGTTCATCACCACATCTGTGGTCTCTACACATAGCCTCTCTTTCTAGTAGAAGCAAGTGGACAGGATAGTGGAAGAATACAAAGACATGTTCTCCTCACCCACCGAGGCACTGACGCACTACCAAGTCAAGCATCCAGTTGATCTGACCCTTGGTGCACCTCTACCTAATGGACAAGTCTATCATCACTCACTGATGGAAAATGAAGAAATCAAGTGTCATATCCAAGAGCTTCTTCAAAAGGGTCACATCAGACCCAAATCCTCCCCTTGTAGAAGCCCGATTGTACTGGTGCAGAACAAGGACAGGACTTGGCGAAACTGCATTTATTACAGAGCCTTAAAGAAAATAATCGTCAGGAACTAGTACCCAATTCCCAGGATTGATGACCTTCTTGACCAACTCAAGGGGGAAAATTTCTTCAGCAAGATTGACCTCAAGTCTGGCTACCACCAGGTTCCCATCGAACCAACTGATGTATGGAAGACAACCTTCAAATCTAAAGAAGGTCTCTTTGAATGGTTGGTCATGCCCTTTGGATTAACAAATGCACCAGCCATTTTCATGAGGTTGATGGATGATGTATTGAGACCCTTCACCAACTCTTTTGTGGTGGTATATTTGGATGACATCCGCATCTTCAGTAGAACTTGGGAGGAGCACATGCGGCATATTCAACTTATTTTGAGCACTCTGTGGCAACACAAGCTATATGCCAACTTGGAAAAATGTTATTTTGGCATGAACATGGTCCAATACTTGGGCTACATTGTTGTTGAGCATGGGGTACATGTTGATCCATCTAAGATCCAAGTCATATGTGACTGGTCAGCCCCGACCACACTAACTGAGCTTCAAAGCTTCTTGGGACTAGCCAACTTCTACCGATGGTTCATGTTGGGATTATCCCATATTTCATGGGCCCTCGGCAAGGTGACCAATGGCGGTGGCAAGGAAAATTTTGTGTGGGGGAAGGAACAACAACGAGAATTTGATGATATGAAGCATCACTTGTGCTTAGATCCAGTACTCTCCTTTCTTGATCTGCATCAAACGTTCGAGATTGAGACGGATGCATCTAACTATCTTGTAGGTGCAATTCTCACTCAGCATGGTCATTATGTGGCATACCATAGTGAGACACTCTCAGATATTGTTTGGAAATACCCCACCTATGACAAGGAAATGTATTCCATTGTACAAGCTTATCATCATTGGAAACATTACATTCTGGGAAAGGAGACAATCATCCACACTAATCACAAGTCTCTGCAAATCATACAGACACAGGGGAAATTGCAGAATGACCACCATCAGAAGTGGTCCACCTAGCTGCAGCATTTCCATATCAAAATCAAGTATAATATAGGGATCTCAAATCGTTCCACTAACTACCTCAGTCAACCTCTCGTGGTTGCACCCACCACTGTGCTCCATTCCTATGGACATGAAGCATCTGAGTGGCCCCAAATTTATCAGAAAGATATAGAATTTGCCACCACCTATAATATCTTGGGTACATGTGCGACTATCACTGATTCACATTCAGGACGGACTATTATGCCATCTGGGCCATCTCTATGTTCCTACAAGCAAGCGTGCAAATCTGATTGGGAATCCCACTACAGTCGGGTGGCATGACATTTTGGTGTGGAGAAAGCTATGTTCGTTCTTCAGAAACATTTTTATTGGCCAAAACTTTGACAGGACATCAACAAGTATATCAGATCTTGCAGTGCCTATTCCATTTCCAAGCCAGCCATCAAGAAGCAAGTCTTATGCACCCCTCTTCCTACTCTCAAGAAGCCTTGAGAATCCATCTCAATGGATTACATGTCTGGCCTTTCATCCACCAATCAAGGCAATGATTGTGTATTTGTGGTTGTTGATTGGTTTTCGAAGATGGCCATCCTCACAGCCTGCAAGAAGAATATCATAGCAGCTTATACTGCCAATATATTCTTCAAATGAGTGTGGGACCATTTTGGGATACCACAGACCATCATCTCTGACTGGGACAGCAGGTTCCTCGGCACATTTTGGTCGAGTCTCTGGTCACTATTGGACACCAAGCTCACTAAATCCACTAATTTCCACCCCCAAAAAGACAGTCAAACAGAGGTCGTTAATCGGATGATTGTGCACATCATGAGCATGTACAACTATAAGCATCCACATACATGGGATGAGAGTTTCTCCTATGTTCAGCACAGTTACAACAAGGCTCTCCATAGCTCCACCGTCCATATCCTATTTCAGGTGGGGCTGGGATTCTAACCCTTGGGTTCCATTGATGTTGCACTACCTCTTGCCACCACATAGAAAGACTCTTCCCATGTTCATTCTAAGACCGACAAATCCACCATATTCATTGAGTAGATTCAGCGTATCCTCCAACATGTCCAGGAAATTTTGCAGAAATCCAATGCTAAGTACAAGCAGTGTCATGATCAACACATGGTACCACAACAGTTTCAGGTTGGAGACAAAGTTTTGTTACATTTTCAGAAGGAGCATCTCACATGGCCCCATCGGAAGCTCCACCCACTTCGCTATGGGCCTTACACTATCATTAAGGTTGTGGGTAGCATTGCTTTTGAGCTCAACACTCCACCCTTCCTTGGCCTTCACCCAATGTTCAATGTGGACCTCCTTCGGCCATATTTTCCACCATTATTAGACACCTCAAAGATCGCAGAACAACTAACACCAATAGAGCTCAACCCTGACTACATGGAACAATCATCCACTGATCAGATAGTGGACACACAAGTCAAGGGCACTCGCCAGCAGAGGATCCAACTTTATCAAGTTGTCAAGGCAGGGCAACTCCTACACCAAGGAAAGTGGCTCACCCATGGCCAAATCCAACAGAAGTTACCTTACTTGATAGGGAAACTCAACGTAATGGAGACCAATGCTTCCTAAGGGGGGAGGATTGATCCAAGTGTATATTAGTGGCCATCCACCTAATCCAATTGGCTCCTCTTGTTCATTTTTGGTTCAGCACGTTCTTTTGTACTTATTTGTAATTATGGGTTCTACATTTATGGGGTTGTATGAAGCCCTACAAATATTCCAGGTGGATACTTATGGCCTCTCACCTAATCCAAGTGGCTTATTTTGTATGTTTTCATGTCAGCACATCTTATTGTACTTCCAGGGCCGTTTTTTATCCCTAAACAGTGTTTTTTTCCTCTCCACAATCAAATTGTAGATGGAATCAAAGTTTGACAGTGTAATGTGTAGTTCTATGAAATACCTTTCTAGTGGCCTATCACACATCTAAAACATAAGTCATATGCAAAACTTAAGACCCCAAGAAGTTGAGGTACCAACTTACCCATAGGGGCCCACATGACTTTTGGGGTTTCACCTCCTAGGGTCAAGTTTTTGGATGACTAGGGTTTTGGCATTCATGATTAATATCAAAAAATCCTCTGGAGCCTCATTGTAATCATTTTGATCAGACGGATGTGCATAGAAGCCACATATCTTCTCAGAGATATCTACCACCATTCAAGCGAGTGTTTCAGTTTTGCAGTTTTAAAGTTTCATCCTACTTCATTTATTCAATAGAAGATATTGTTCACTGGATATTTGTGTTGTTCTCCACATCTTTGTGTTTATTGTATTCAGATTGTTAATCAGTTCATTCCACTCCTAAATCTAGATCAATGATCTGATCAGTGGATGCATGTTCCATGTAGTCAAGGTTGAGCTCTGTCGGTTTCAACTGTTATGCTATCTCTGAGGTGTCCAATAATGGTGGAAAGTATGGAAGAAGGAGGCCCACATTAAACATTGGGTGCAAGCCAAGTAAGGGAGGAATGTTAAGCTCAAAATCATTGTCACCCATAGCCTTGGTGATGGTGTAAGGTCCATAGAGAAGTAGACAAAGCTTTTGATGGGTTCCTTTAAGGAATTCTTTCTACAAATGCAACCAAACTTTATCTCCCACCTGAAACTTGTGGGGCACCCGGTATTGATCATGGTGTTGCTTGTACTTGGCACTGGACTTATACAAAATATCTTGAACCTATTGGTGGATGTGTTGGATTCATTCAATGAACCGAGTGGCTTTGTCAGTGTCGGTTTGAGAATGGGACAATTATGCCTATGTGGATGCAAGAGGTAGTGCAACATCCATGGAACTCTATGGTTTAAATTCCAACCCCACCTGAAAGGGGTTGTGTTTGGTTGAGCTATGTATGGCTCTATTGTGACTGTCCTGAACATAGGGAAGACTCTCATCCCATGTGTCAGGATGCTTGGAATTGTACATGCACAAGATATGCACGATCATCCTGTTGACGACCTCAGTTTGGCCATCCATTTGGGGGTGGAAGGTCATGGATTTGGTGAGCTTGGTGTCCAACCATGACCAAAGGCTCAACCAGAATGTGTTGAGCAACCAATTTTCTTGATTTGAGATGATGGTTTGTGGTATCCAAAAATGTACCCACACTCATTCGAAGAAGAGCTTGGTAGTGGCATTCATTGTGATCCTCTTCTTCTAGGCATCCAAAATATCCATCTTGAAAAAGCAATCAATAACCACGAAAACATAGTCATTTCTCTGCTTGATTGAAGGAAGGTCTGACATGTAGTCCATTGAGATGGATTCCTAGGGCATGTCGGGAGTAGGTAGAGGGGTGTACATGCCTTGTTTCTTAATGGTCAGTTTGGAAATGGCATAGGTCATGCAGGACTTGATATACTTGTTAAAATCCTCTCAAAGTTTCAACCAATAGAAATGTTGTTGCAACACTTCCACTATCTTTTCTACATCGAAGTCTCCTGCCACCTGACTATAGAAGGGGTTCCCAAATCAATTTCTCTCCCTTGCTTGATGGGATGTAGAGATGGACCAAATGGAACAACAACCTATCCTGAAGATGGAAATCAATGACATTTGTGTTTGTGCCCAGCATATGGTAGGTAGTGGTGAAGTCATGATCTCTCTCATAGAGTTGGGGACATCCAGAGGTCTCATGTTTGTAGGAGTGTAGCACCATGGTTAGTGTTGCAATAGGAGTTTGATTGATCCAGTCAACGATGTGGTTGGTGCTCCCTATAATATACTTGATGTTGAGATGGAACTATTCCAATTATGTGAACCACTTCTGATGTCAGTCATTCTACAATTTTCCTTATGTCTGCATGAATTGTAGAGGCTTATGATCATTGTGGATGATTGTATCCTTCTCGAGAATTTAATGCATCCACTGGCGGCAGGCTTGTACAATGGAGACATTTGTTTTTCATAAGTGGGGTACTTACGGACGATATCTGATAGCATCTCATTATGATAGGCCATGGGATGTCCATGTTGAGTGAGAACTCCACCCACAGCACAGTCTGAAGAATTTGTCTCAATATAAAAAATTTGTTGTAGGTTGGGTAGTGAGAGCATCAGGGTTGAGCACAAGCAGTGCTTCAAATCATCGAACAATTTTTGTTGCGACTAGCCCCACATGAATTTTTCCTTACCATTACCCCTGGTCACTTGGCTAAGGGCCCATGCAATGTGGGAGAATCCCAACATGAACCTGTGATAGAAATTGGCAAGACCTAAGAAGATTTGAAGCTTAGTGGGTGTGGTCGAGGTCGGCCAGTCACGGATGACCTAGATCTTCATTGGATCTACATGAAACCCATGATCATCAACAATGTAGCCTAGGTATTGGACCATGTTCATGTCAAAGGATCATTTTTCCAAATTTTCATATAGCTTGTGTTGTCGCAGAGTGTGTAGAACCTATTGAATATGTTGCAGGTATTTCTCCCAATTCTTGTTGAAGATGATGATGTCATCCAAATTCACCACCACAAAAGAATTTGTAAAAGGCTGCAAGATATTGTCCATCATCTTCATGAAATTTTTTGGGGCATTTTTCAAGCCAAAGGGCATGACCAGCCATTCGAAAGGACCTTCTTTAGACTTGAAAGAATCCTTCCATACATCGATCTGCTCAATTAGAACCTGGTGGTAGTTGGACATCATATCAATCTTACTGAAGTATTTAGCCCCTTTGAGTTGATCAAAGAGATCGTCAATTTGGGGAATTGGGTATCAGTTCATGACTATGATTTTATTTAGGTCTCGGTAATCAACACATTCATTGGGTCCTATCTTTCTTCTGCACAAGCATGATTAGGCTCCCACAAGGTGATGATCTTGGTTGGATGTGACCCATTTTTTGCAACTCTTGGATCTGGCGCTTGATTTCCTCATTTTCTGACAAAGAGCGGCGATAAACTGGCCCATTGGGTAGTAATGCACCATGGTTCATATTGATTGAGTGCTTAACTTGATAGTGCAGAGGTACCCCAGTGGGAAAGGAGAATATATCTTTGTATTCTTCCAAAACCTTATCCACTTACTTCTGTTGCATGGAGAGACCTTTCACGGAGGTCATGGATGTAGTTGCAACCTTATGCTCACTTTGATCGTGAATCAAGAAGAAGAAAAACTTCCCATTCTGAGAGATGACCTTCCTGCATTGCTTGGCAGAGATCAAGAAATTGGCAATAGGTGGGACTACCTCGAGTATCATATACAATTTTCTGTCAAAATTAATAATAACACTACAAGGCATAGACTCATATACAACGTGATGTTTCCATAAATAAGGTTGGCCCAAAAGAACATCACAAACATAAAGGGGGCGACATCACACAATACCTCATCTTTGAAGGGCTTGATTTCATAGGGTAGGCAGCACTGTTGGCTAATGCGGATATTGCTCCCTTGATGGAGCCATTCGATGGTTTATGACTATGGGTGTGGTGTTGTCAACAGATCCAACTGCTTGATGACCTTCGTTGAGATGAGGTTCTTCTGGATACCACTATCAATGATGAAGTGTAGTGGAGTACTCTTCACCCACATCTGTGAATGAAAGAGGTGCTCACCTTCCTCTAGTTCATCAGGCTCACGAGTTGAACCTTGGTGGTAGCAATGGTGGCATTGGGTTCTACGTCAATGATCCATCTCCATTTTTCTGGTTCTAACTCAGAGTCGAAGCTCGCATCTAATTCAGAGGCTTTCACCTTAGCCACCAACGACTGCTTTGAGCAGCATTCAATGGTGTTATGCCAGGGGATCTTATGGAACTCGCACCACTTCCCGGTGTATTTCTTTGTCTTCCCATTATCATTATTTGTTTGTGGTTTATATTGGTTGTCTTGAGTTTGTCCATCCTTGCTCTGCCCTTTTTTCTACGGGTTGGGTCCACATTTTCCCTACTTTTGTTATGAGGGTTCATAGACCCAAACTGTCGCATCTTTTTTTAACCTTTTGCTCAATTTTGACAATATATCGATAGGTTGCACCAAAGGACGAGATGTCCAGAAAATCCATTTCTATATGGATGTACTTATGTAGATCATCGCATTACTTGAGCACCATATGTCGCTCAAAGTATTTGATACCTAGCTTGGTGCACAAGGTATGGAACACATTGATGAACTCTGGCACTGTTTGGTCCCTTTCCTGTCGTAGTGTGGCCCATCTTGTATATAAGTCATCATAACTTCCAATAGGGTAGTATTGTTCCTTAATAGCATCCCTGAAAGAACCCCAAGTGGGTGCGACTACAAATAATGTAGATCCCTATGTTTCCTTTTTCTCAGAGAAAGTCTCCCGCTAATCTTTGACATGGGAGACGGCCTTAAGGAGCGCAAATGTAATATTTTCTCTATCGAAAACGTTATGGAAATAAAAATACCCTTCTATAAGGTTTAACCATTTTTCTACAGCATCTGCATCTATTTAACTTTAAAATATAGGAATATCAAAATTGATATGTAGCTTGAAGGGGGTGGCGCCTCCGCTCGAGGAAGATGTGTCACATGTTGGTAATTGTCGAAGGATTTGTGCAAAATTATCCATCATCTTGTTCCTCTTTCATGCGAGGGATTCCTTGAGCAACACTTTAAAGGGATATCCTGCCCTATCATCTCTCTTTTATTCCCCCATGGGCAGTCATCGAGTTCAGCAAGGTTGATCTTGCAAAGGCTCAACTGGTTAGAGTCCCAACTGCTTATACCCTTACCTCATTGGGGACATGCACAGAGAAACAAATGAAGAGAAGACCAGTATGACACCATTGATCCAGATTTATGAGCGGAACAAAATGAAACATAGATCTATAACATTAACACAAATATACATAGAACAATAACAAAGATACAGTGAAATTGAACTTCTATTCAATAAAAAAATCTATTGAAATAGTAAAATGCAGAATGAAACAATATTGCTCGAATGGTGGTAGCTAATATCTGAGAAGAGATGTTGTGGTTATGCACATTCATCTGAGAACTTTACAATGATGCCTCCAAACCTTTTTAGCATCAAGAAGAAATCAGCAAACCCTAGACATCCAAAAACCTAACCCTAGGAGATGAAGCTCCAAAAGTGATGTGGGCCCCAATGGGGTAAGTTGGTACATCAACTTCCTGGGGTCATAAATTTTGCATACAATATTTTTTTTAGGTTCACGATAGCCCGTTGGAAAGGTCTATCTGAGGACTACACATTTTTTTGTAGCAAGCCCAAAAAATGTTGTTTAGGGCCTCAAAATGGCCCCAGAAGTTTAGGACACGAAAAAGCTAAAAACAAACTGCCAAGATGACAATTGTATGTGAGCCGCCTGGAAGAAGCGGGTGCCCACCAATATCCACCTGGATCACACACACACACACATATCCCAAAATCAAACCATACCAAATAAACTTTTATAAGTTTGTAGTTCTCAAGTCTATAAACATAATATGCTTTGAATGTCATAGTATAGGAATAACCTTGATTTTCATCGTGCATGTAATCATAGGAATAGAACAAACCATGTTATTTGCAAATTTCACAAGTGTCATGCTTAATGTCACCATGATGTTGAGAAGTGAAACAAAGTTACCATAACTTGATGTTTTCGCAAAGTGAGGTACACCATACTCAAATGCAAACGAGCATTTTTCCTCATCCAAACATGTGCATTGACAAACACCATAAGAAATTTGGATCAATATACCGTTGCATCGAAACATCATAAATGAAACAATATCATGTCAACATGTTGAGGGAAATGTTATGTCTAAAAAAGGTCACTATAGTGTGTTTTCTCCTATGGGACCCGACCTATTATTATTTCATAATATTTGCAGGTTTTTATAGTAGTTGAAAATTTTATGAGTCAATAGTTTCTAAGGACAATGAATGTCAAGTACTATAGCTTTCTAACATACCCAAGGGATTCCACCAATAGTACTCTATCGAATCTTTCACATCACCAACTAAGGAGGATAGATTGTACCCATAGTGATACTACCCAATTCCCTAGTACATGAGAGCGGTCTCCCCAAGTGTTATTTTCTATGTAATATAGTAATAGGACAGTCACATGTTTATGTACGACTAGTTTTAGGTGTGCCTAGAGGGATTTCAATGTGCCCAAGGGTGTGTGGAATACAAATCGGTATACATGTGTTGTCTAATGCAATACTACTCAAAGGGGTACCAACAAAGGTTACAAGGGCATCCAAAGAGGTGACACCACTTATATTTTATGTGTGTATTATTCCTCGACCATGGATTTACCCATAGAATGGTAGATCTCTATGTTATTTAAAGATGTTGAAACACGTCTCTAGCCAAAAACAATTCTACTAAAATTTGGGTGCATGTTGGCTTAGGAAAGAACTCTAATACCACTTATAGTGATCCTTAACCCTTAAACTTGTACCACAAACAAGGTATTCAAATTCTTGATGTAGAGAAATAGATACAAGAGATAATGAGAAGGGATATGTGAAATATAACCCTTGCATTAGTGATTTCCAAAAGAAAGTGAGTAATGTTCACATGCCTCTTAAGGTAGGGTGGCCTCTCATTGAGAAAAGCGCCAATTATAACAACATAAAAAAAAAACATTCCATAGCCTTCTAGATATATAAATAGACTCTTAGTAGCAAAACCATAACTACTTGTGGTCCCATCAATAATGAGTACCAACCACCAAGTGGGATTTATTTGACAAAGAAGACTCTTTCACATTAAGTAACTATCCACTAACTATTTGACGGGCTTCTTCAAATAAGATGGCCATATACATTAATTGATTAACTCTTAAGTACCCTAAAGTGGGGAGGTTAGGGTAGGAACCTAATGTTGAGTAATAAGAAGACAACACCCTAGTGGATAAGACAGTTTGGAGGTATGAACTTCTAAGTGAAGCTTCTCGATGTTTAGACCCCCTGTCAATTAGTCGTAATCTTATGAGCTACCGAAGGATCCAAGTTTTATACCATTCTTCTTTGGATGAAATATAAGTGAGCCAATATAGAGGCTAAATCAAAATCATTAGAAAGTGAAAAAAACCCCAAGGCAGTGCATTAGTTGTAGAATGGTCTTACACTTGCACCCAAATCACATAAACTTTGCTAGTGAACTATGATCCCTCCTAAATTATAGGTATAAATCGGCATGTCCACTTCTAGTTCACAAACCTAAAGTATGAGTAGGGGGACTATTCAAGGTCATGCTCCCCATAGTGATCATCAAATCATGAGGAGTTATCCCAGAAGTGTGGGATTCAAATAGTTAAGTTAATGATTAATCCTCCTACCTTCAAGCAATCAAGGGTATGTTAGATTCCTTGGGGTCCAAGACAAAGAATCAATTTAAGATACCATCGAAGGAATAAGAACCTAGTCAGAAGGATTCCTTTGAGTGTCACAAATTGGGTTATGAATTGAGGGAGTAGAAGGCTCCCACATTCATTGGGATCATTATAAGAGTTAACAAGGTAGGATCATGGTTGGTGAACATTGAGAGTCATGTGATGTTGTATGATTCCAACCCTTTGGACAATAATAAGTTGTCAATTACTAGTTAACCAATGATACACACATGTGGTGGGATCATCACAATCAGAAAGAAAAATTGGATGAAGATCGCCTAAACTAGGATTGGTATAGGACTCACTTCAAGGAGAAGTACCTTGGAGAAATGTACTACCAAAAGAAGAAAGATGAGTATCACTCACGCAAGTTGGGAAATATGATAGAGGAAGAGTATGAACACAAGTATGTAGAGTTGGAAAATATGCCCTTGGACTTGATGAAGAGTCTTGAGTTGGGAGATTTATTGGAGGAATTGAAGACCATGTCAAAGATAAAGTAAGAACATTCATGTTGAAGACCTTGTCAAAAGTAATGTAAAATACTAGAGTATGTGGGGCCGAGGCTTGATGAAAGAACAAATTGAGTGGTAAGTTGAATAGGAGGATAAATAACCATAATACTTGGAGAAGAAAGTATGTTCAATAGAGTTTTAATATAGCCTCGTCACTTGAGTCCAAGAAAGAAGAAAAATATTAGAAATATGTAGGACCAATACACTCAAGAATAAAATGTTTTAAATGTGGAGAATATGGGCACAAATCTTACAAATTCTTGAAAATGAAGAACTAGATGAAAGTATCCATGAACAATATTAGACCCAAGGAAACTATGGGAGATGCAGTAAGAGGAAAGATTTATGTAATGGTGGAAAATATGTAGGAAGAGTATCAGGCCTCCCTCATCCAGGATAGAGGTTTCATTTCCAACCAACCTGGCACCTTCTTAAATTATACAAGGAGTACCCAGAGTTTCATATCCCTTGTAGTGGTGACCAAATGTAAGATAATCACTCAAAATATCCAGAACCCTTAGAAGGTACAAATGGAAAATGGTACTAATAAATGGATCAACTAAGAAATTGATGGATGCATGGTAGAGTTGGGAGGATGGAGCAGTGGAATATGTTTCCCTAAATTGGCCTTGAGATCTTATGATGGAATAATAGAACGAGATTGGTTGGAACTTCACAAGGCTAAGGTGGACTATTATGAAAACAATATTAAATGTGTGGATGAAAAGGGAGTAAGTAGAAGCATCAGAGGAGAAAAGACTCCCATAGTAGTTAGGAAAATATTATCCATGCAAGGAAAGTGCAGTAAGTGCAAGGTATGTAAAGGATGTCTCATTCATGTCAATAAACTTGTAGAAGAAGCAAGCATAGAAGTGGGACAACTACCCATAATCAAAGAATTTTTTGATTTATTCATGGAAGAGTTGCCAAGGTGGCCACCAATTAAGCAAGTGAAGTATGTTAAATTTCATGCTTGGAGCAACCCCTATATCAAAGAACCTTACTATTTGGGAATCAATGAGTTGTGCGATCTTAAGATGCAACTGCAAGAATTGTTAGATAAAGGATTTATATGCCCAAGTGAATTGCATTGGGGAGATCCCATGTTATTTTCCAAGAAGAAAGATGGAATAGTTAGAATGCGCTTTAATTATGGACTATTGAATAAGGTAACCATCAAGAAAAAGTATCCTCTACCCAGGATTGATGACTTATTTCACAACTTAAGGGATAAAATGTATTCTCTAAGTTAGATTTAAGATTAGGTTATCACCAAATTATAGTTGATAAAGCTAACATACCAAATATTTCCTTTATAACTTGATATGGACATTATTATTTATTGGTCTTACCTTTTAGACTAACAAATACCCCAACAATATTGATGAGATCAATAAATGATGCATTTCAAAATCCTCTTGACAGGTTTGTGATGGTATTCAATAATGACAACTTGGTCTATTCTAAGAATGAGGAACTTCAATTAGTGATACAAAAGTTGTGAGAGCACTAGTTGTATGCTAAGTTGAGTGAGTGTGAATTCCTTGAGAAGGAGATTTAGTATCCTAGGAAGTACATAATATTGGAAGGACTAAAGGTGGACCTCGAGAAGATAGAAGCCATA
>ML801732.1:359705-372276 GCA_009831015.1 Picea engelmannii | reverse complement strand
ACCATCATCTCTGACTGGGACAGCAGGTTCCTCGGCACATTTTGGTCGAGTCTCTGGTCACTATTGGACACCAAGCTCACTAAATCCACTAATTTCCACCCCCAAAAAGACAGTCAAACAGAGGTCGTTAATCGGATGATTGTGCACATCATGAGCATGTACAACTATAAGCATCCACATACATGGGATGAGAGTTTCTCCTATGTTCAGCACAGTTACAACAAGGCTCTCCATAGCTCCACCGTCCATATCCTATTTCAGGTGGGGCTGGGATTCTAACCCTTGGGTTCCATTGATGTTGCACTACCTCTTGCCACCACATAGAAAGACTCTTCCCATGTTCATTCTAAGACCGACAAATCCACCATATTCATTGAGTAGATTCAGCGTATCCTCCAACATGTCCAGGAAATTTTGCAGAAATCCAATGCTAAGTACAAGCAGTGTCATGATCAACACATGGTACCACAACAGTTTCAGGTTGGAGACAAAGTTTTGTTACATTTTCAGAAGGAGCATCTCACATGGCCCCATCGGAAGCTCCACCCACTTCGCTATGGGCCTTACACTATCATTAAGGTTGTGGGTAGCATTGCTTTTGAGCTCAACACTCCACCCTTCCTTGGCCTTCACCCAATGTTCAATGTGGACCTCCTTCGGCCATATTTTCCACCATTATTAGACACCTCAAAGATCGCAGAACAACTAACACCAATAGAGCTCAACCCTGACTACATGGAACAATCATCCACTGATCAGATAGTGGACACACAAGTCAAGGGCACTCGCCAGCAGAGGATCCAACTTTATCAAGTTGTCAAGGCAGGGCAACTCCTACACCAAGGAAAGTGGCTCACCCATGGCCAAATCCAACAGAAGTTACCTTACTTGATAGGGAAACTCAACGTAATGGAGACCAATGCTTCCTAAGGGGGGAGGATTGATCCAAGTGTATATTAGTGGCCATCCACCTAATCCAATTGGCTCCTCTTGTTCATTTTTGGTTCAGCACGTTCTTTTGTACTTATTTGTAATTATGGGTTCTACATTTATGGGGTTGTATGAAGCCCTACAAATATTCCAGGTGGATACTTATGGCCTCTCACCTAATCCAAGTGGCTTATTTTGTATGTTTTCATGTCAGCACATCTTATTGTACTTCCAGGGCCGTTTTTTATCCCTAAACAGTGTTTTTTTCCTCTCCACAATCAAATTGTAGATGGAATCAAAGTTTGACAGTGTAATGTGTAGTTCTATGAAATACCTTTCTAGTGGCCTATCACACATCTAAAACATAAGTCATATGCAAAACTTAAGACCCCAAGAAGTTGAGGTACCAACTTACCCATAGGGGCCCACATGACTTTTGGGGTTTCACCTCCTAGGGTCAAGTTTTTGGATGACTAGGGTTTTGGCATTCATGATTAATATCAAAAAATCCTCTGGAGCCTCATTGTAATCATTTTGATCAGACGGATGTGCATAGAAGCCACATATCTTCTCAGAGATATCTACCACCATTCAAGCGAGTGTTTCAGTTTTGCAGTTTTAAAGTTTCATCCTACTTCATTTATTCAATAGAAGATATTGTTCACTGGATATTTGTGTTGTTCTCCACATCTTTGTGTTTATTGTATTCAGATTGTTAATCAGTTCATTCCACTCCTAAATCTAGATCAATGATCTGATCAGTGGATGCATGTTCCATGTAGTCAAGGTTGAGCTCTGTCGGTTTCAACTGTTATGCTATCTCTGAGGTGTCCAATAATGGTGGAAAGTATGGAAGAAGGAGGCCCACATTAAACATTGGGTGCAAGCCAAGTAAGGGAGGAATGTTAAGCTCAAAATCATTGTCACCCATAGCCTTGGTGATGGTGTAAGGTCCATAGAGAAGTAGACAAAGCTTTTGATGGGTTCCTTTAAGGAATTCTTTCTACAAATGCAACCAAACTTTATCTCCCACCTGAAACTTGTGGGGCACCCGGTATTGATCATGGTGTTGCTTGTACTTGGCACTGGACTTATACAAAATATCTTGAACCTATTGGTGGATGTGTTGGATTCATTCAATGAACCGAGTGGCTTTGTCAGTGTCGGTTTGAGAATGGGACAATTATGCCTATGTGGATGCAAGAGGTAGTGCAACATCCATGGAACTCTATGGTTTAAATTCCAACCCCACCTGAAAGGGGTTGTGTTTGGTTGAGCTATGTATGGCTCTATTGTGACTGTCCTGAACATAGGGAAGACTCTCATCCCATGTGTCAGGATGCTTGGAATTGTACATGCACAAGATATGCACGATCATCCTGTTGACGACCTCAGTTTGGCCATCCATTTGGGGGTGGAAGGTCATGGATTTGGTGAGCTTGGTGTCCAACCATGACCAAAGGCTCAACCAGAATGTGTTGAGCAACCAATTTTCTTGATTTGAGATGATGGTTTGTGGTATCCAAAAATGTACCCACACTCATTCGAAGAAGAGCTTGGTAGTGGCATTCATTGTGATCCTCTTCTTCTAGGCATCCAAAATATCCATCTTGAAAAAGCAATCAATAACCACGAAAACATAGTCATTTCTCTGCTTGATTGAAGGAAGGTCTGACATGTAGTCCATTGAGATGGATTCCTAGGGCATGTCGGGAGTAGGTAGAGGGGTGTACATGCCTTGTTTCTTAATGGTCAGTTTGGAAATGGCATAGGTCATGCAGGACTTGATATACTTGTTAAAATCCTCTCAAAGTTTCAACCAATAGAAATGTTGTTGCAACACTTCCACTATCTTTTCTACATCGAAGTCTCCTGCCACCTGACTATAGAAGGGGTTCCCAAATCAATTTCTCTCCCTTGCTTGATGGGATGTAGAGATGGACCAAATGGAACAACAACCTATCCTGAAGATGGAAATCAATGACATTTGTGTTTGTGCCCAGCATATGGTAGGTAGTGGTGAAGTCATGATCTCTCTCATAGAGTTGGGGACATCCAGAGGTCTCATGTTTGTAGGAGTGTAGCACCATGGTTAGTGTTGCAATAGGAGTTTGATTGATCCAGTCAACGATGTGGTTGGTGCTCCCTATAATATACTTGATGTTGAGATGGAACTATTCCAATTATGTGAACCACTTCTGATGTCAGTCATTCTACAATTTTCCTTATGTCTGCATGAATTGTAGAGGCTTATGATCATTGTGGATGATTGTATCCTTCTCGAGAATTTAATGCATCCACTGGCGGCAGGCTTGTACAATGGAGACATTTGTTTTTCATAAGTGGGGTACTTACGGACGATATCTGATAGCATCTCATTATGATAGGCCATGGGATGTCCATGTTGAGTGAGAACTCCACCCACAGCACAGTCTGAAGAATTTGTCTCAATATAAAAAATTTGTTGTAGGTTGGGTAGTGAGAGCATCAGGGTTGAGCACAAGCAGTGCTTCAAATCATCGAACAATTTTTGTTGCGACTAGCCCCACATGAATTTTTCCTTACCATTACCCCTGGTCACTTGGCTAAGGGCCCATGCAATGTGGGAGAATCCCAACATGAACCTGTGATAGAAATTGGCAAGACCTAAGAAGATTTGAAGCTTAGTGGGTGTGGTCGAGGTCGGCCAGTCACGGATGACCTAGATCTTCATTGGATCTACATGAAACCCATGATCATCAACAATGTAGCCTAGGTATTGGACCATGTTCATGTCAAAGGATCATTTTTCCAAATTTTCATATAGCTTGTGTTGTCGCAGAGTGTGTAGAACCTATTGAATATGTTGCAGGTATTTCTCCCAATTCTTGTTGAAGATGATGATGTCATCCAAATTCACCACCACAAAAGAATTTGTAAAAGGCTGCAAGATATTGTCCATCATCTTCATGAAATTTTTTGGGGCATTTTTCAAGCCAAAGGGCATGACCAGCCATTCGAAAGGACCTTCTTTAGACTTGAAAGAATCCTTCCATACATCGATCTGCTCAATTAGAACCTGGTGGTAGTTGGACATCATATCAATCTTACTGAAGTATTTAGCCCCTTTGAGTTGATCAAAGAGATCGTCAATTTGGGGAATTGGGTATCAGTTCATGACTATGATTTTATTTAGGTCTCGGTAATCAACACATTCATTGGGTCCTATCTTTCTTCTGCACAAGCATGATTAGGCTCCCACAAGGTGATGATCTTGGTTGGATGTGACCCATTTTTTGCAACTCTTGGATCTGGCGCTTGATTTCCTCATTTTCTGACAAAGAGCGGCGATAAACTGGCCCATTGGGTAGTAATGCACCATGGTTCATATTGATTGAGTGCTTAACTTGATAGTGCAGAGGTACCCCAGTGGGAAAGGAGAATATATCTTTGTATTCTTCCAAAACCTTATCCACTTACTTCTGTTGCATGGAGAGACCTTTCACGGAGGTCATGGATGTAGTTGCAACCTTATGCTCACTTTGATCGTGAATCAAGAAGAAGAAAAACTTCCCATTCTGAGAGATGACCTTCCTGCATTGCTTGGCAGAGATCAAGAAATTGGCAATAGGTGGGACTACCTCGAGTATCATATACAATTTTCTGTCAAAATTAATAATAACACTACAAGGCATAGACTCATATACAACGTGATGTTTCCATAAATAAGGTTGGCCCAAAAGAACATCACAAACATAAAGGGGGCGACATCACACAATACCTCATCTTTGAAGGGCTTGATTTCATAGGGTAGGCAGCACTGTTGGCTAATGCGGATATTGCTCCCTTGATGGAGCCATTCGATGGTTTATGACTATGGGTGTGGTGTTGTCAACAGATCCAACTGCTTGATGACCTTCGTTGAGATGAGGTTCTTCTGGATACCACTATCAATGATGAAGTGTAGTGGAGTACTCTTCACCCACATCTGTGAATGAAAGAGGTGCTCACCTTCCTCTAGTTCATCAGGCTCACGAGTTGAACCTTGGTGGTAGCAATGGTGGCATTGGGTTCTACGTCAATGATCCATCTCCATTTTTCTGGTTCTAACTCAGAGTCGAAGCTCGCATCTAATTCAGAGGCTTTCACCTTAGCCACCAACGACTGCTTTGAGCAGCATTCAATGGTGTTATGCCAGGGGATCTTATGGAACTCGCACCACTTCCCGGTGTATTTCTTTGTCTTCCCATTATCATTATTTGTTTGTGGTTTATATTGGTTGTCTTGAGTTTGTCCATCCTTGCTCTGCCCTTTTTTCTACGGGTTGGGTCCACATTTTCCCTACTTTTGTTATGAGGGTTCATAGACCCAAACTGTCGCATCTTTTTTTAACCTTTTGCTCAATTTTGACAATATATCGATAGGTTGCACCAAAGGACGAGATGTCCAGAAAATCCATTTCTATATGGATGTACTTATGTAGATCATCGCATTACTTGAGCACCATATGTCGCTCAAAGTATTTGATACCTAGCTTGGTGCACAAGGTATGGAACACATTGATGAACTCTGGCACTGTTTGGTCCCTTTCCTGTCGTAGTGTGGCCCATCTTGTATATAAGTCATCATAACTTCCAATAGGGTAGTATTGTTCCTTAATAGCATCCCTGAAAGAACCCCAAGTGGGTGCGACTACAAATAATGTAGATCCCTATGTTTCCTTTTTCTCAGAGAAAGTCTCCCGCTAATCTTTGACATGGGAGACGGCCTTAAGGAGCGCAAATGTAATATTTTCTCTATCGAAAACGTTATGGAAATAAAAATACCCTTCTATAAGGTTTAACCATTTTTCTACAGCATCTGCATCTATTTAACTTTAAAATATAGGAATATCAAAATTGATATGTAGCTTGAAGGGGGTGGCGCCTCCGCTCGAGGAAGATGTGTCACATGTTGGTAATTGTCGAAGGATTTGTGCAAAATTATCCATCATCTTGTTCCTCTTTCATGCGAGGGATTCCTTGAGCAACACTTTAAAGGGATATCCTGCCCTATCATCTCTCTTTTATTCCCCCATGGGCAGTCATCGAGTTCAGCAAGGTTGATCTTGCAAAGGCTCAACTGGTTAGAGTCCCAACTGCTTATACCCTTACCTCATTGGGGACATGCACAGAGAAACAAATGAAGAGAAGACCAGTATGACACCATTGATCCAGATTTATGAGCGGAACAAAATGAAACATAGATCTATAACATTAACACAAATATACATAGAACAATAACAAAGATACAGTGAAATTGAACTTCTATTCAATAAAAAAATCTATTGAAATAGTAAAATGCAGAATGAAACAATATTGCTCGAATGGTGGTAGCTAATATCTGAGAAGAGATGTTGTGGTTATGCACATTCATCTGAGAACTTTACAATGATGCCTCCAAACCTTTTTAGCATCAAGAAGAAATCAGCAAACCCTAGACATCCAAAAACCTAACCCTAGGAGATGAAGCTCCAAAAGTGATGTGGGCCCCAATGGGGTAAGTTGGTACATCAACTTCCTGGGGTCATAAATTTTGCATACAATATTTTTTTTAGGTTCACGATAGCCCGTTGGAAAGGTCTATCTGAGGACTACACATTTTTTTGTAGCAAGCCCAAAAAATGTTGTTTAGGGCCTCAAAATGGCCCCAGAAGTTTAGGACACGAAAAAGCTAAAAACAAACTGCCAAGATGACAATTGTATGTGAGCCGCCTGGAAGAAGCGGGTGCCCACCAATATCCACCTGGATCACACACACACACACATATCCCAAAATCAAACCATACCAAATAAACTTTTATAAGTTTGTAGTTCTCAAGTCTATAAACATAATATGCTTTGAATGTCATAGTATAGGAATAACCTTGATTTTCATCGTGCATGTAATCATAGGAATAGAACAAACCATGTTATTTGCAAATTTCACAAGTGTCATGCTTAATGTCACCATGATGTTGAGAAGTGAAACAAAGTTACCATAACTTGATGTTTTCGCAAAGTGAGGTACACCATACTCAAATGCAAACGAGCATTTTTCCTCATCCAAACATGTGCATTGACAAACACCATAAGAAATTTGGATCAATATACCGTTGCATCGAAACATCATAAATGAAACAATATCATGTCAACATGTTGAGGGAAATGTTATGTCTAAAAAAGGTCACTATAGTGTGTTTTCTCCTATGGGACCCGACCTATTATTATTTCATAATATTTGCAGGTTTTTATAGTAGTTGAAAATTTTATGAGTCAATAGTTTCTAAGGACAATGAATGTCAAGTACTATAGCTTTCTAACATACCCAAGGGATTCCACCAATAGTACTCTATCGAATCTTTCACATCACCAACTAAGGAGGATAGATTGTACCCATAGTGATACTACCCAATTCCCTAGTACATGAGAGCGGTCTCCCCAAGTGTTATTTTCTATGTAATATAGTAATAGGACAGTCACATGTTTATGTACGACTAGTTTTAGGTGTGCCTAGAGGGATTTCAATGTGCCCAAGGGTGTGTGGAATACAAATCGGTATACATGTGTTGTCTAATGCAATACTACTCAAAGGGGTACCAACAAAGGTTACAAGGGCATCCAAAGAGGTGACACCACTTATATTTTATGTGTGTATTATTCCTCGACCATGGATTTACCCATAGAATGGTAGATCTCTATGTTATTTAAAGATGTTGAAACACGTCTCTAGCCAAAAACAATTCTACTAAAATTTGGGTGCATGTTGGCTTAGGAAAGAACTCTAATACCACTTATAGTGATCCTTAACCCTTAAACTTGTACCACAAACAAGGTATTCAAATTCTTGATGTAGAGAAATAGATACAAGAGATAATGAGAAGGGATATGTGAAATATAACCCTTGCATTAGTGATTTCCAAAAGAAAGTGAGTAATGTTCACATGCCTCTTAAGGTAGGGTGGCCTCTCATTGAGAAAAGCGCCAATTATAACAACATAAAAAAAAAACATTCCATAGCCTTCTAGATATATAAATAGACTCTTAGTAGCAAAACCATAACTACTTGTGGTCCCATCAATAATGAGTACCAACCACCAAGTGGGATTTATTTGACAAAGAAGACTCTTTCACATTAAGTAACTATCCACTAACTATTTGACGGGCTTCTTCAAATAAGATGGCCATATACATTAATTGATTAACTCTTAAGTACCCTAAAGTGGGGAGGTTAGGGTAGGAACCTAATGTTGAGTAATAAGAAGACAACACCCTAGTGGATAAGACAGTTTGGAGGTATGAACTTCTAAGTGAAGCTTCTCGATGTTTAGACCCCCTGTCAATTAGTCGTAATCTTATGAGCTACCGAAGGATCCAAGTTTTATACCATTCTTCTTTGGATGAAATATAAGTGAGCCAATATAGAGGCTAAATCAAAATCATTAGAAAGTGAAAAAAACCCCAAGGCAGTGCATTAGTTGTAGAATGGTCTTACACTTGCACCCAAATCACATAAACTTTGCTAGTGAACTATGATCCCTCCTAAATTATAGGTATAAATCGGCATGTCCACTTCTAGTTCACAAACCTAAAGTATGAGTAGGGGGACTATTCAAGGTCATGCTCCCCATAGTGATCATCAAATCATGAGGAGTTATCCCAGAAGTGTGGGATTCAAATAGTTAAGTTAATGATTAATCCTCCTACCTTCAAGCAATCAAGGGTATGTTAGATTCCTTGGGGTCCAAGACAAAGAATCAATTTAAGATACCATCGAAGGAATAAGAACCTAGTCAGAAGGATTCCTTTGAGTGTCACAAATTGGGTTATGAATTGAGGGAGTAGAAGGCTCCCACATTCATTGGGATCATTATAAGAGTTAACAAGGTAGGATCATGGTTGGTGAACATTGAGAGTCATGTGATGTTGTATGATTCCAACCCTTTGGACAATAATAAGTTGTCAATTACTAGTTAACCAATGATACACACATGTGGTGGGATCATCACAATCAGAAAGAAAAATTGGATGAAGATCGCCTAAACTAGGATTGGTATAGGACTCACTTCAAGGAGAAGTACCTTGGAGAAATGTACTACCAAAAGAAGAAAGATGAGTATCACTCACGCAAGTTGGGAAATATGATAGAGGAAGAGTATGAACACAAGTATGTAGAGTTGGAAAATATGCCCTTGGACTTGATGAAGAGTCTTGAGTTGGGAGATTTATTGGAGGAATTGAAGACCATGTCAAAGATAAAGTAAGAACATTCATGTTGAAGACCTTGTCAAAAGTAATGTAAAATACTAGAGTATGTGGGGCCGAGGCTTGATGAAAGAACAAATTGAGTGGTAAGTTGAATAGGAGGATAAATAACCATAATACTTGGAGAAGAAAGTATGTTCAATAGAGTTTTAATATAGCCTCGTCACTTGAGTCCAAGAAAGAAGAAAAATATTAGAAATATGTAGGACCAATACACTCAAGAATAAAATGTTTTAAATGTGGAGAATATGGGCACAAATCTTACAAATTCTTGAAAATGAAGAACTAGATGAAAGTATCCATGAACAATATTAGACCCAAGGAAACTATGGGAGATGCAGTAAGAGGAAAGATTTATGTAATGGTGGAAAATATGTAGGAAGAGTATCAGGCCTCCCTCATCCAGGATAGAGGTTTCATTTCCAACCAACCTGGCACCTTCTTAAATTATACAAGGAGTACCCAGAGTTTCATATCCCTTGTAGTGGTGACCAAATGTAAGATAATCACTCAAAATATCCAGAACCCTTAGAAGGTACAAATGGAAAATGGTACTAATAAATGGATCAACTAAGAAATTGATGGATGCATGGTAGAGTTGGGAGGATGGAGCAGTGGAATATGTTTCCCTAAATTGGCCTTGAGATCTTATGATGGAATAATAGAACGAGATTGGTTGGAACTTCACAAGGCTAAGGTGGACTATTATGAAAACAATATTAAATGTGTGGATGAAAAGGGAGTAAGTAGAAGCATCAGAGGAGAAAAGACTCCCATAGTAGTTAGGAAAATATTATCCATGCAAGGAAAGTGCAGTAAGTGCAAGGTATGTAAAGGATGTCTCATTCATGTCAATAAACTTGTAGAAGAAGCAAGCATAGAAGTGGGACAACTACCCATAATCAAAGAATTTTTTGATTTATTCATGGAAGAGTTGCCAAGGTGGCCACCAATTAAGCAAGTGAAGTATGTTAAATTTCATGCTTGGAGCAACCCCTATATCAAAGAACCTTACTATTTGGGAATCAATGAGTTGTGCGATCTTAAGATGCAACTGCAAGAATTGTTAGATAAAGGATTTATATGCCCAAGTGAATTGCATTGGGGAGATCCCATGTTATTTTCCAAGAAGAAAGATGGAATAGTTAGAATGCGCTTTAATTATGGACTATTGAATAAGGTAACCATCAAGAAAAAGTATCCTCTACCCAGGATTGATGACTTATTTCACAACTTAAGGGATAAAATGTATTCTCTAAGTTAGATTTAAGATTAGGTTATCACCAAATTATAGTTGATAAAGCTAACATACCAAATATTTCCTTTATAACTTGATATGGACATTATTATTTATTGGTCTTACCTTTTAGACTAACAAATACCCCAACAATATTGATGAGATCAATAAATGATGCATTTCAAAATCCTCTTGACAGGTTTGTGATGGTATTCAATAATGACAACTTGGTCTATTCTAAGAATGAGGAACTTCAATTAGTGATACAAAAGTTGTGAGAGCACTAGTTGTATGCTAAGTTGAGTGAGTGTGAATTCCTTGAGAAGGAGATTTAGTATCCTAGGAAGTACATAATATTGGAAGGACTAAAGGTGGACCTCGAGAAGATAGAAGCCATATCTAGTTGGACAACACCAAGGAATGTAGCCGAGGTAAGAAGTTTTCTAGGATAGGCTATCTATTATCGAGGGTTTGTTAAATGCTTCTCAAGGATTGCAAGCCCATTGTCAAATTTGTAGGGTAAGGGAGTTAAGTTTCTCTATAAAACCCTTCATGAAGAAAGATTTCAGGAACTAAAGAAGCTCCTTGTGTATGCATTAGTATTGATACTTCCTAATTTTGACAAGGACTTCTTAATATGCACCAATGCAAGTAAGGAAGATATTGGAGGAATATTCATGCAGGAAGGGAGAGTAGCAAGCTATGAGTCGAGGAAGTTGAATGTTCATGAATAGAATTACCTAACTTATTATCTAGATCTTCTTTTGATAGTGCATTCTCTAAAGGCATGGTGGCTACTTAATCAATAGAAATTTCAACTACAAATAGATTATGAAAGTTTGAAGTACTTGAAGACTCGACCACAATTGAATGCTAGGAAGTAGTGTTGGGTGTAATTTCTAAGTGACTATGACTATGAATTGCTACATATAAAAGGAAAGGAAAATCTAGTGGTTGATGCCTTGAGATGGAGATGACATATAGGTGCATATCACAAGCTCAGTTGGACTTCAGAGCAATAATTAATATGTGGTATGAGGAGGATAAATGGTATCAAGAGGTGTCCCGAGAATTATTACAAAGGAAGGAATGAACATAAAATGAAGTCAGAAAGTACAATGATTATAATCTAGCTAAATATGGGGTATTTATTTAGAGGAACAAATTTTGTGTATTGAACCACGAGAACTTGAGAATACTAGTATTTCATGAAGCACATGATCCTCCTTATTCTAGACAATGGGGGTACCAAAGGACATATCAAATATGAATCAATTGTGCTATTGGCCTAGTTTCAAATTAGGTACTACCACATATGTAGATCAGTGTTTGGAATGCTAGCAGAAAAAAGAAAGGAAGTACCTCGAGGGTTTCTTGAGATGTGTCTTCCATCAAGAAAAAAAAGGTAGATCATCAGAGAAAAAGAGTCAATTAGAGTCTAGAAGACATGCTCGAGATTTTTGTGATGAATCAACAAAGAAGCTAGGACAACTACCTACCTTTAGTGGAATTTGTGAACAATGATGGATATCATTCTCAACAAAACTCTCACCACATAAACCTTAACCATCAAAATGATGGATATCATCGCTCTATCAAGAAAATTCCATTTGAGGCCTTATGCAGACACAAATGTGACTCTTCCATGAGTTGGGATAACATGAAAGTACAACTCACTCGCGAGAAGGATACTTTGGAAGTGTTAGCACATAATATTGTATGTGGGGTGTTTTCCTATGAAGTGTCCCCTTCAGCGAAAAAGTGGCAAGGAAAGGGTCAAAAACCCACTTATCCTAAGTTGGGGGTGCATAAGCGCTCTAGATTATGCAGCACGCAGATCTGGGCGGTCAAAATATGCATGCCCAAATCTATTTTCTAGATTCAATTCCGGACCCCCCTCGTCGTTCTACCTTTAATGGGTGGGGGGGTCCGATATGACAGTTTTCCAGTGCGTGGATCTGGAGGGTCAGACGATCTGTGCCCAGATCTACGGTTGAGGTCCCATTCCGGACCCCCCTCTTCATTCTACCTTTAATGGGTGGGGGGGGTCCGATATGACAGTTTTCCAATGCGCGGATCTAGAGGGTCAAGCGATCCGCGCCCAGATCTATGGTTAAGGTCCCATTCTGGACCCCCCCCCCCC